>CM062641.1:8155033-8218264 GCA_025617555.3 Puccinia polysora
TGAGGGATGTGGTAAAATCGATTCCGTATCGATTTTTTTTCATAACCCTCCTTCATCTTCTTTAAGCAACTCTCCTTGGCCCTCTTTTTCATTAACGATCGGTGCTGGATAATCCTTGCCGATCAAGCAGTTCGCCTTCCGTTGGACTGAGATCGGCGCCCTCCCTGATTTATTTCATATTTCGACAAAAAATTGTTCAAATTCTGCTGCTATGCTTTAACGTTTGTAGAAAGAACGAAAAATAAATTTCTTAGAAAAGGTGAACAAACTGACCAGGGCTTCAAGATCCAAGAGCAGCCGGGAAAAGGCAAGGGAAGAGAATGGATCAGAACTAGAAATATGACAATGCAAGGGCCAAAGCTCAAAAAGCGATTCAGAGGAACATCGAGAGTCAAAAAGGAGGATAACTAAACTTGATAGATGAACTTGGCGGGGAACTCTTTTAGCTCGGGACAAAAATGTCGAATGTAATCACCGTTCGGATCGTACTTTTTACCGAATTGGATGGGTGAATAGACTCTGAAGTACTGATGAAAGTACGCCGACGCTGATAACCACATCCTTGTAACGAAACCATGTTTTTTTTTTTGATTATTTTGTGTGAAAAAGCAAGGGAGGAGGAACAAATTGACCATCAGCACCCAAGGAAAAAAGGGCACAATCGATCCGGGAAATGCGTTACCAATTTCCTGCGTTCAAGGGACGGGATCCCAGTCAATCAATAGATCGTCGAATACTTCAGCCCCTCTTTCCAAGAGATATATAAATGGCCTCGAGTTAAAAAGCAAGCAACGCTATGTCTGGCTAGGTGATGACTGGAGACGAAAATCCAGGCAAAAGTGGCGAGCCGTCAGCATTCTTTTTCTTACGGCACTAGAGAGCTTGGATTGATTTTTCTAAGACGTGGTTTTCGGTAGCATTGCTTTAACTACACAGTCGCGAGGAACAGAAAATAATGCGAACATCCACCCCTCGGTCTTAAGTTGACGCATGATAGCATCGATCCATGGATATCCCGTCGTTCCGTTGGTCCAATCCTTCAAGTGTTTCTCAGCCTCTTCATCTCGATCTGGGCGAGGCTTATGCTCATCATCAAGTGTATTGGTCTCAATGAGCCGATCTTTTAACCGCCAGTCGAGGTCCTTACAAATTCGATTACCTCTTATTTGATGGAAATTAACGATCTCAGCTTGTTGTAAATGATAGAAATCTCTCCAGAGTAGCTGTCCAGCCAATGATTCGGGTGGACTGGATGCCTTGATTTTGGGATTCTCTTGTTGCACAACTTGCTCAGTCGATCATAAAACAACCTTGGTGACAACGTACCGAATTTTAAATGTGGTGAAAGTGCCGTTGCTGTATTAACAATGCAAGTTAATGACCAAATAATAATAAAAAAAAAAAAAAAAGAGTGAAAGCAGCCAAGTGGCTGTAGGTTGACGAATAGAGCTAAGAAACTGAGGGATCGGATAGGGTCAAAAAAAAAAAAAACACAAACTGGAGGCCGGGTGAAATGCAGCGGGAGATGTTTTGGGCTTCTCAAATTTCAAAACCTTCTCCTTGGCGCTCAAATAGCTATCGAGTTTCTGCAGGGCAACGGTCTCTCCACCGCGATGGGGGCTGGTAGCAGGCTGGATTCCTAATTCTTCCATCGTAGGGATTTCAAAGTTTCCATTTGGTCCTGAGAGGGGATTATCTGATTTGTAGGCCTGATCTTCGGCCAGCCTATTCTTTCTGTTGACATCGTTTTGACTCGATTGACGTTCGAGGCAAGTTTTGTTCCATCGTTCTAGGAACTCAGAGGGTAAGGGATCCCTCAGCTTCGCTAGACCAGGATCAGAAGAGTCCTGGGTGGATCGCGAGGTTTCTCAGGCGGCCCAACTTTTCGATTGTATTCAAAAAGCCACGGTAACATCGAGGGAAGATGGCCTTTTGCAGCCTTCATGACTTCGTGTTGGGGGATAAAGGGTGTGTCCCGAGGTGACGAGGACTTGAATCCCCGATTCCTGGGCAGCCTTGATGATCGATTGGTCTCGAGGTCTACTATTGACGATTATCATCGTCGTCCTCGAAGGCTATGTGAGTGATGCCCCATTCGTTCCAGATAAATGGCAGGGTGATGGAAGGCTCCCCTCGGACGACGAACAACTTGGATCGGTCGTTGATACGAGTGATGGATTTGGAAAGATCGCGCATCGAGTCTCTAGATAGTTTGACACAAGTCGGGGGGGATCAAAGATCAGAGTCGTTAGATTCAACCAGTTAGGGGCAAACTCACAGTAAGAATTGCCACCTGTTGGGACCGACGGGGGTATTATAGACATAGTATGGATCCCAACACCAAACGGATAGAACTCGGTTGGCTGTAGATCCAAGGCTCTCAAGAGTGCGGGTGAATCGTGCAAACGCAAGTCGGTCCGAAACCTGGAAAGGAAGGAGGATGAGGATTGAATGGATCAAGTCGGAAGAAAAGAACAGGAGAGGCGGAAAAAAGGGGGGGGGGGGTTGAAGGCCAAATCTAGACAAATGTTATCTTGAGGGGAGTTAATTGGCCGGGTGAGGAGGAAGACTAGTGGGAAGACAAAGTTGAAGATGGAGGGAGTTAAGGATTCTCGAATACTGACCAGTAGAGTAACTTGATCGGGTTTGAGGGGGCCATGGTGGAGAGCTTGGTGACGAAACTGAAGGTAGAGGGGAAGATGGAGAAGGGAATAGATGGGAATCGAATGGGGTGATGTGATCAATAGAAGATTGGCGAAGCCAGGGACGAAGGATGGCTGACTGACCGGTGGAAACCAAGGAGTTGTGTGGTCGAGCAAGCGACGGATTAGGAAGCCGATTGGATGATCTGGATCGTGATGAAGGATGATTGATAATCGAACATCGAATCGGGATGGATGTTGATGGATTTAATGTGATTAGTTTCTAGATGATCACTGTTGAACTTTGTACGGTGGGTAAGGATCCAGTCTAGTTATACTTATAATATTCAGAAGACAGACAACATAAGCTAGACTAGGACGAGTGTCAGACAAGGGAATACCAGTTAGCTGGTGGTTTTGGCAACAACATTTACTGATGAGGACAGATCATCCTCCTGATTTCGAGCACCCACGTCCAGATCAGGAGGACAAGCTTGGGGAGAAGATGGTAGGAATCACTCCAATCCGATTAGACCGCGGTCTCATCTCACTCTACACCCCCCAAGTCATACTTGAATCGACTGAGAAACGAGGGACGAGGGAGAACCGAAAGAGGTTTTAAGGACAAGAGAGCCATAGATTCGAAGAGAATGAATGGATCGAAGGAAGAATTCACATTAATGGCGATCGATCGATCGAGTTGAGGGGTGTCGGGGCGGTGGTGAGGTGGTTGTCGAGATGGCAATCTGCAGGGTCCGATGGTCTCTGCCACGGCGCCATTGCCTGCAGCTAAGAGCATCTCCAGCAGCGCATAACTAATCCAATCTGATCATGATCCAACTTCAGTTTAGTCGAGTGCCAGCTTCATCTGTCATGTTCGATTGGGCACAGACAATTAGGCAGGAGGAATCATCATGGGAAAGGTAAGAAAGGAGGACTGGTACCTTCCAAATTTAATCAAGTACTTGATTTCATAGATTGATGATTTTGTAAAAACTTAATTCATGTTCGTGAAGAAAACTTGACAAGGACTTGGTGATGAGCTAAGTGATCATGGATTAAAAGAGTGAGCTGGATGAAGAAAGCATAAAAAGTACAAGGAAAATCAATCAAACATAGCTTTCAGGAGCCCGGACTTGCGTGGGCTCCCAGTTATGATGATCATCTTCAACAATTATTGCAGCAGAGTTGAGCCAGTTGTCCTTCTCCCACTGATTGAAATCAAACACTATTTCAACCAAGGCATTCTGTCTAGAAGTCTTGGGAAGGCTTGGGGTATCATTTGATATGCCATTTCCAAAAGTCTTCAAGTCTTCTGGGGTGATGAATCCATCGTATGCTTGCATATTCTCATACTCAGAAGGTGGACTGTTTGAACTGCTTGCCTGGTCTGGTTGAGAATTCAAAGCTGGATCACCTTGGAGTAAGTGCAATTTCACCTGGCTCAATATTTTTAAAGTTGAAGTCTTCATTTGGTAATTTCTTGTTTTTGTTTTGATAGCAGTCATGATTGAAAAAGGACCCTCAAGACCAGTTGCATGAGGGACGGTCTGATAGACTTGAATTGCTATCCGTTTTGAAGTGCTTGATTCGGGGCAGATAGGAACAAACATCCAATAATTCAATGGAAAAGTTGGTAGGCCAGAATCTTCAAGGGAGACATTGAAAGGGAATTAAGTGGGAATTTTAATAATGATTGATTGAGTTTTGAAGTGATAATGCCTCAGATCTATTGCAATCCCAATTTTTGGCATGTTGAGGTATCATTTTACAAATTTCAGCTAGTGAGTGTTTTTAAGATACTGCAATCCAATGTGGTGCAAAGTTACTAGTAGACAGGACTAAAGATCCACCACAATCCTGCTCTGGTCCATGATTTATTCTACTATTTGCCTGCTTATCCAAAACTCCACTACTACTAATTAAAAGTATTACTCCACAAGACTTTCAACACAACTCCACAACACTCTCTCTCTCTGAAGAATTACTTTCCAAGTCTTCCTCTCTCAGCTGTTTGTATTTGTATTTCCACCTTTATAATAATTCCTATGAGTAAGATTTGATTATCCCCTTCCCCCCCCTTCATACAACAATGGCCTTATATCTACAAACCTCAAATCAAGCAAGAAGAACAAAAGAGAATGTTAATGAAAGACTCCCTCCACACAACCCTGATCCTTATGTACCTCTGTAATTGACTTTGACTGATCCCTGCTATGATCTGCCTAGTTCCCATCCATCTGTGTACATACTTATGCCATTGCTTGAAATCTCCAATAGTTTACTAACCCACCCACCCCAACATGCTTACCTTGAAGGATCCCAGTCAATCCTCCTTGGAAGATCCCCTTTGATCTCTGCATGTCATTCCCTGAATCTTCAAAAGCTATTGTCCCAACAATCACCTGCCTGATCTGCAACCCCTTGCATACCCCATAGTTGGTCTTTGAATGCATACTTGATAGTCTACTAATTGCTTGATTAGCCATAAGAATCCTCTGCACATAAACACATACAGCTCTACTGTCCTAAATGCATGTATTTGTGGAACATGACCAAATCACACCTCCTGCGCCACAATGACTTTCACTACCAGAATAGACAGAAGTTAGGCTCAGCATCTCTCCTTATTGTGCTGCAGATCCTGCATCCACCCACTTCTGAGCCCTCATATGCCTTCTGCTCCACCTCTGAGCCTATGTCTATAAATATCCACCACACTGTTCACCATGTAGTATTCAACTCCTTACAGTTTAAAAATTCTGTTTCTCATGTCTGTGGTGAGGTCCTTGCAATCTTTTCTTGTGTGACCATGAGCTTAGCAGTAATCACATTGCAGCAGTTGCAGAGGCCCCATCATGATTGGCATCATGGGGCCCTGAAGCATTATTGACATTGCTTGTGGGGGCACTGTTCCAGGTGCAGCTGACAGCCTGGTTGAGTTCCCTGGTGTCACCAGCTTTAGCTACTCCATCATATTGCAGACCTGCATAGTTTCTGCCTTGGTAACAGGGGGCCCCCTCTGATATGCCATTTGGGGTGGCACAGTTGCCATAATTGTTGCCCTAGGTGCTGGAACTTCATTCATAAGCTCCTGCAGCTTGATTTCCTCATTAATATTTAATTGTAGCACCCACATTTCTGGTAAGAGTGGAATCCCTCCATCCTGCAATCTTTGCAACATGTTCTGCTCATAGAGACACCAGGGAGTTATAGTTCTTAATTCCTCATGCAATCTAAAGAGAAAGATCCATTCTACTAAACCAATATTCTTGAAAATGACCTTGTTGCACACTAAATATTTTAGGACCCTGTCAAATGCAGAAAAGTAATAAATGAATTCCCTCCTCAAGCTTACCCCCCCCTTTTCAAGTGCATAGGAGGCTAGATTCTCCAGATTGCTTTCCCAGAACCTCTGCTCCTGCTTGCCCCACTTTTCCAACATCTCCTCCTGCAATCATTCCCACTTCCTTCCCTGATAACCCTCCATATCCTCCATATCCTCTAAATCCTCTTCTCCCAGTATGAAATTAACTACTTGTTGCTCCTTTTGTTGCTCCTTTTGTTCCTCCCTGGATCTCTCACTGGCAGCCAAGTTTTAGAATTTGCCCAAAAACTGGAAAATATGGTTGGTCCAAAACTGAACAGATGAACGGTCCTTTGACCAAATCTTTTCACCTCTGTGTTTTGTCTGATGGGAGCTCCCTAGACTTTCTGATGGCACCCCATAGGATTTTTCTGCCCTTGGTGGGGGTGGGGGCAACCCACCTCCACCACCAGCTCTGATTCCTGAGCTAGCCACCAGAATTAAATAGGGTGTCCTGCTCTGCATAGATGTAGGTAGCATATTTTCCATAGAAAGTTACACCTTCTTGGTAGAAAAAAATTAAATGAAGAGACAAAGTCACAACTTAGCATGCAAATAATAAAAGAGAATATTTTCCCAATGAGTCCTCCAAAGATGTTGTATGGAAAACCCAACTAGAATTGATAGTGTGTCTGCTCTGAAGTTTCAGGTACATCTTCTGAAATCTTCCTTCATCTTTGTGTGCTTGCCCCAGATTCTTGGAATACTTTAGTATTTTTAAAGTGAAGGAAAGAAAGATATAAAGTATCCACAGTAAATCTAATCAGTTCTTCAAAGGGCCCTTAAAAATGTTCCACAAAACTTAGGTCATATTGTAATCCATTTGATTCTTCTATGATAAACCCTTTTTTGTGTTCCCCCTCTTCCACCCCTTCATCACCTCAAACCTGCCACCCCCCCCCCTTGATATTGTAAATACAATGGTAATAAATCAAAGTCACTAATTTCCATATCATTATGTGATCCCCAATTCTTATCCACAGTTACATGATGAGCACCTGGAAACCTCCCCATTCCCTCACAACTTTGAAAAAACCTTTTGATTAATTTCCTGCACTGGGGTGGACCCAAATCAAACTTACATCTCCAGTGCCTTTTGAACGTCACTCAGCAGGTAAGTTCTTGCAGGACCTTCCATACTCCCATGTTGTCCCCTCTGGTCCTTTGACTCTGTGGCATCCACTGTACCACTGAAATTGTGTCTTACCTGGTCCACCACCTGTGATTAATTTTACATCCTCTCTTGGTACATTGCCTTTTTTACTTAATTTGGGTAACCACATCCAACCATTGTGCCCAATGGCTCATCTTCCAATTTTGGTAGTCCACATGTTCTTTTTTGCTCCAACCTAACAGCTTTCTGCATTTGGAAAATAATTCAATGTGCTTTTCTAGTTTTTTCTGTGCTTGTTTATTGTTGAAACAATTTCAAATCCTCTGTTTTTGTAAGTTGGGGTTCACTTTTTAGGTTGTGTCTATAAAAGACCACCACACAGTTTTAGAAGAATCAATCAAAATTAGTTTGGGCATTGAGGCTGATGGGCTCTTGGGCCCTGCTCCTGAGATTCTAGAAGACCTTCTAGGAGAAAATGGTTCAAACATCAACCCTCAGTTGTTGGCCTCAAGAAATTTGGTGCGGAAAACCAAACAGCAAGTAGAATTGGATCTGCTCCAAATGTTTGGGTAGCTGTTCTGAAATCTACTATTTGATTTTTCTACTTGGCTCTAATTCAGGAAAGTGCAAAATAAAAAATTAAGTCTCTACAGAAAATATAATCAGTTCTTAAAAAGCTTTTTAAACACTTCTCTGAAATCTTAAGATATATTTTGATCCATATGATGATTTCCCTATTATAACCCCCTTTTCCTTTCTCTATGTTCAATCCCCCCTCATCCTCTCAAATACCCTCCACTTTTTGTAGTAAATATACAAAGTTAAAATAAATTCCCTCAATTTTCTATTCCCATATACTCCCCAATGCCTTTCAACAGTTAAATGAAGTTCCCCTGGAAAATATTCCCATTCCCTCAAATATGACAAGACCTTTTGACTACTTTCCTGTGGCAAATTATACCCAGCTTGGACTTACATCTCCAATGAATTCTGAAAATTGGCACTGGGGTAACCTCTTGTGCAACCCTCTAGAATCAAACACAACCCCTCTTTTCCCTTGATTCCATAACACCTGCATTCCCATCAATGAGATTCCCAAAATGGTCTGGCACACATTTATTACATGCACATTCTCACTTGGTCAATTTTATTTTTTTCTTCATGTGTTCAACTGCATGCTGATGCTGCATCCAATGGCTTAGCTTCTGTGTTTGATAGTCTGAAAGTTCTTTTTTTTTCCAACCTATCAGCTCTCTTTGTTTGGAAAATCAGTTTATGCCCACTGATTTAGTGTTTTTCCATCCTTGGCTATTTGTGACAAAAGTTCCACTCCTCCATTGTTGCAGGTTGCAGTTCACTTCCTAGGTTGTGTCTATAAAAAACCACCACAGAAATAGATATAAACCTAGCCAAGTGCCCCATGCATCTATTCCTACTAAAGCTATCACTGTTTCAACAAAAGAAGTGACACAACCCTTTCCCATTGTCACACCCAAATAATCTAATCACCAATAAGATTCATATACTCTCAATGTTTTTGCATTCAAAGTTACCCAGCCCAAAAATCCCCCACGCTTTCTATTTGTTTTCACTCTTTCAAAGCTCCAAATGATATTATTAATTTGTTGATTAAAGAAAGATCTGACTCAAGATTGAATTATTTGAGTGCATTAACCAAGAAGGATCCTCCTACCCAGACTCATAGTTCTTGGTTTTCTTTTTCCACTACTACATCATTTCCAAAATCTTCTAAAGTAAATCACATGATGATTTTGGCTGTTCCCAGGCCCATGCCCCAGCAGCTGCATTTCTTTTATCTGCCACCTTTCGAAGGCCCAGCAAGCCCAAGACTGACCAAATGTCCAATACTTCAAGTGCATAAACAAAAAATGATTCACTCTTTCCTATCCATAATTTTAAGCAGACTAAATTACATGGTAGATCCAGCTCTTCCCAGGGCTTCAATCCAGAATCAACATGCATACCTTCACCTTCCACTTCTCAACAGCCAAGCCAGGCAAGAACTGAAAAACCATCTGAGTGTGCAAGTCCATCCATCAAAAAGGATTCATTTCAGAATTTGGCTGAATCTTCCCCTTCATTTTCCAAACCTTTTCAGACCCAAGAGTTTTGTTTTTCCACCTCCTCCAAGATACCAAATCCCTCATCATTGGCTACACAGGATCATACAGCTTCCAGATATCCCAATCCCCCATGTTTGAAATCTGAAAGCTCCTCTTCTTCACCTTTGGTGCCTTTGTCTTCAAATTACCCCAAAAATAAATCCAAACAAGTGAAAAAACAACTGAATTATCAAAATGGAATACCAAAATCAAAATATTTCAGCACTTCTATGGTGCAAGTCCCTCCCACAATTTCTCAGTAAGAACAATCTTTAACACTAAGAAAGAGAAAAAATTCAAACCTTTTTCAAGGCAAGATTCAAGCATGTGAGAATTCTCAAAGTTTAACTGAAAATGAATTCTTTTAGCCTTTGGTTTCTAAGCCTTATAGAAGTACTGCTTGTCCATAGAAATATCCACATTTTTCACTTTGCTTAGGTGAAATGAAAACTTGAAATATGTAGTTTTTCAATTATATATGAATAGAAAGAATGATAAAAATGAGAAAAGATAAAAGATTCTTATTTAATACCCAAGAGAACAATGAGACATATTTCCATCCATTTTTCTGACTCATTAATTTGCTACTTTTCAAAAGTCACATGTTTCTTGATCATTTCTAAACAAGAGTATGATTGGGCTGGGTTTGAGGACTTGAATCAAAACAACACACCTAATATAGACACAGATATCAACACTGAGAAAGTTTTGCAGTAAACTGAGCAGGTTGAACATGTGTAAAAAAAAAAACTCCCAAGTTTCTCCGCCAGGAAAAGAAACACGTCTTTCAGTACCTGGTGTTGTTCTCCAAAATTCTAGCCGTAACAGGTTGTGCATCTACTTTACTCAAGCTTATGCACCAGTCAAAAGGCTTTCCTCCCCCAATTTGGGGGCCATATACACTATTATTATATAATTAGATAATTCACAGCTTATAAAAAATAATTTTCCTCTTTTTTAAACGTTGGTTTATGACAACCTGGACATGGCATCACCAACAGGCATTATGGACAGAGTTAGGAATCAAAAAACTGCAGAGGGTGGTGTTGCCAAAAGTTGGAGGGCTGGGTGGACTTTTGATATGTCTTTCAGTTGACAGAATCAGCAGTTGGGCTTTCCATTTATCAAAAGATAAGCACCCTGAACAGTGAGCTGGAGGACTTCTGAATACTCAGCTGCTTGACTGCACACTCAAGTGGGAGGATCATTGTCCATACCAAAACCTAATTTCCTAACCCCCAAAACCCCTGACCACATATCTTGTAAATCCTTCTTTACTAATAAGTGACATTATCCCCCCTTTTTCCTCTCTACTAGTGGCAAAATGACCCCCCTCCGGCCCCCTGACCCACCAATTAGAATAGAAGCCTCAATTGCCAAAATGGACATTGAAAGCAACAAGTTTCCGCCCCAAGAACCCCCAACCCCAAATTCCAGTGGAGCCAGTGGACTGATGCTTTTCATGACTCAACTTATTGATGATGCAAAGAATTATGATCCCAATGGCAAAATCTTAATAACTCAAACCATGATCAATCTGATACACTTCCTGGTTCAAACAGAGAAGGATTGCTTTGAGGCCAAAAAATAATGCAACTCTCAAATGAAATCCATGGCAGGCCAAATTAACCAGTTGATAGCCCTTCAGCAATCAGGGCCCCAATTACCCAACCAACCTCTTTGAAACACGTTTCCCCAAGCACAAACTTATGCAAACTTTTCAGCGGCAGCAATGAAGACATCTGTTTGGTCAGAAACCCAACACACTCCCCACGGTGTAGAAATAAGAGAAGGGTACATCCCAAATTGTCCTTGAGTTTGGAAGTTATTGATTCTAGCATCTGTGAGGTGTGGGATGCGCCCTTTAATCCAAAAAATAAAGAGATGAATTCCTTTCCAAAAACCATGATCTGTGGTGGCATGCCCCCCATCTAACCCGCGCTGAGGGAGGGGGCTTTTATGCCCTCCCCCTCAACCCTAACCTAAGTACAAACGCAAAGACAGCCTGGAAGACAAATAAAGAAGTAACCCTAAAACCCAGAACCCTAGCCTAACCCTAATCCATACCGCCCAATCCCTCAAGCCCGCCTGCCATTACACACATCCAGTTTGTCCTTCTCATGACACAGCCCTCCGCTGCATCCTACTTGGAGCCCCCGGCGCTTGTCTGTATCTGCCCAACGTGCCATTGTGATTTCCCTGCTCCTGTGGGTTGGCCTGCACTTGCGCATGTCTGCCCATGCACATAACCCCGCAATTGTCCCACCCTTACCTCCCCAAAATAACCTCCAGCAAACTTGGTTTGGCTGGCTCCATTCCTAGGTCTGTAATGTCTGAGCGGGTCATGGCCTGCTGTATCTTGGTAAGGCCCAACCCGTACCTGGTGTGCTGAGCCCTGCAGCGCCTACTGCCAAGCCAGCAGCGGCTGCTGCTGAGCCAGAAGCTGCCACTTCTGAGACCGCATGCACCCCAGCTGCTGAGCCTGACCTACCTAATGCTGAGCGCGCAGGCCGCAATGCAGTTCCCAATCCAAGGCTATATAATGAAACCACACCGGCAAAGGAAGACCTCCATTCACTTGGGCCAGGCAGAGCCGTCATTCATTCCAACCCACTCCACAATCAGATTGAAAAATTACCCAGAATGCTTTTTGTTCCACGGGAAAATGAGGCATTAGCCAAGATGAACAAAAAAGTGGATGGTGAAATGATCACATTCACAGGTGCACATGTGATGAACTCCAGTGATGTAGTTTTTTACACTCAGAATAAAATTCAAGAAAAATGGTTGATTGAAAAAAAAAACATCTGGTCCAAAAAGGTGCACACTGACCTAGAAGCCACCCCAAGCACTTGGTCAGTCTTGGTGCATGGCATTCCAATAGAATTTGACCCTTCCTCAGAACTCAGCACAACCACTTTAGCCATAACAAATCACATCAACAAGGATGACATTGTCTGCATGAGGTGGCTGTCCAACAACATCAACACAGCAAAGAAGGCAGGATCAATATTCCTTTCCATCTCAAACAAGGAACTTGCCAAGAAAATCACACATACAGAAATATTCTTAGACTATGATTATCCTAGGGTAACAAAATTCAAACCCTACCCTGCACAATTTTCCAAGTGTCTACAAATTGTTCATTATGGGAAATGGTGCAGATGTCCATCCAGGTGTGGCAGATGTGATGAGGATCACATGAAAAAAGAATGCCCCAAAGGAACTTGTTAAATCAGTGAATGTGTACTGTAAAGAAGGTATACAAAACAAGGAGGAAGGCATTAACAACTTTCATCACTCTATGTCCATACAAGCTGTCTTGGATCAAGGCTAAGAAACCTCACTTTGCTTTTTTCCAATGGTAGATACATCTCTCCCCAACACTCATACTGACCTCACCGCTTGTAACATTCCATACAGGACCCCCTTTGCCACACCACACCTACATAATCCGGCCATGTTCCTCCCAACACGTGTTGAAATTCCCCCCCTTTCTACAGCTATCACCTGTCTTGCTGACTCCCTCTCTTTCATCCAACTCAACTGCCACCTTTCAAAGGAAATAACACTAACTCTCTTGAACCATTCACACCCTGCTACCATCCTGTTCCTACAGGAACCATGGGTAAACCCTCACTCCCCCCCCACTCATTCAAACTGGAACATGTTTGTAGGCTATGAACACCACCCGGTAAACTGGCGGGAAAGGCATCAATGCTGCACATATTTCAGAAGATCCATACCTTCAGAGGCCCTTGTACAAGTCCCCACCAAGCTCAAACACCTACTTGGCCTTCAACTCCAAGATGCATCTGGTTGCAAAATGGTGCTAGTGAATATATATAATCCACCCAAAACCTATGAGGGTCTAAAGGACCTGAATCACTGGCTTGCGTTGCATAATGATAGGAGTGTCCCTACATGCCTGTTCATGGACTCAAACCTACACCACCAAATATGGAATCCTCCTGGCAACCTTTCATTCCATGGGGAGGCATCTGACCTTGTAAACCTTTGTGGAAAGCACAGCTTTCAAATAAAATCCCCCAAACATGTTCCAACCTTTTACTTTGTCAAAGGCAAAGGCACAACCATTGACCTGATATGGTCCAACTTGAAAGCCTTGAAATCAATTCTCAATGTCCAAGTTTCTGGGGAAAACTTTGGTTCTGATCACCAATCCCTGACCGGAACATTAAGCCTGAAGGGCCATCTCTATATGTACCGGTGGGCTAAGCCAGCATGAGACCAATTGGACCAATCAAAAGTATGCAGAAAATTTGATTTTCAGGCCAGATCCATTGTGCCAAATGACAATGTCAATGAAGGCACAGAAAAAATAACTGCAGCTCTACACTCAACACAGTCACACTTAGGACGCTTTTTCAAGCACAACAAATCCAGATCCAAAAGTTGGTGGAACCCGGATGTACTGAACCCAATTATTAAAATTAGAAATTGGGCTCAACAGAGGATGATTGGTGCTAAGACAGATGAGGCATGCCTGTGTTACAAAGAATGGAATTCTTATTGCCAACATATGGTTCAACACATGAAATTTTCCCATTGGAAAATTTACTTAGAAACCTCCAACAATTTCCTTGCATTCAGGGCCCTCTGGCAAAATAAACCTTCCTCTGATGGAAAAGTTCTGCCCCTTAAAAGACCTGATGGGTCATTTGCAACAGGGAAAGAGGAACAGGCAAACTTACTATTTGAGGGCATGTCCAATATCCAGTCTAGTATTGACCTGGAAGATGTGGCCCCCATTGGAGAAAATTGCGCGGCAATGTATAACAAAATAACTCTGAAGGAGGTAAATGCTGCCATTGACAAGTTAGCCAAAAAAAAGCACCAGGCTTAGACCAAATCCACAATGAGATGATAAATCTGGCAATATCATTCCTAGGCCCTTGCTTAGTCTCTCTTTAAAACCAAATTTTACATCAAGGGGTTTACCCAAACTGTTGGAAAGCCACCACCACAGCCATAATCCGCAAAGCTAATAAAACAAGCTACACAAAAGCTGAGGCTTATCAATCTATAGCTCTACTTAACACCCTTGGAAAGACGTTAGAATTAATCTTGGCTTGCCAACTAGTGGAGTGGGCCTCAAAATTGGGGACACTCTCCACCAAACACTATGGAGGAAGGAAGGGTGTATGAGCTGAAGATGCTATCTTGGACCTTGACACATGGGTTTGGGATAGGTGGTCTGAACATGAAGTGGTAGTGGCCTTGTTTCTGGATGTGCAGTCTGCATACCCCATGGTTCACCCAACCAGATTAATCCATACGCTTTCATCTAAAGGATGCCCAGCGTACCTGTGGATTATAATTTTTGACTTCCTCAGGGGGCAAAGCACTACTATAAGGCTTGATGACTACACATTGGAAGCTAGGAAAATCTCACATGGCCTACCACAAGGTTCTCCCCTCTCTGTAATTCTTTATATTCTGTACAACTTGGACCTTCTAGGCCTAATGGATCCAGCAAATCTCAATACTACATCTATTAGATATGTTGACGACATAGTCCACATAGCTGCGGGTAAATCAGTGGACAACACCATTCAGCAAATGAACACGCTTGCGGAACCATCCTTGGCCTGGGGTCACCATAAAGCAGCTGTCTTTGACAAAAATAAGACCCAAGTAATGATTCTCTCCCAAGCCAGGAACTCCCCTTCACCATCTACACCTCTCCTTTTTGGGGGAACAAATCTTGCTCTCTCAGACACATTAACATGGCTGGATGTCACAATTGACCGCAAGTTACTGTACCACCAACACATCAACAATCTATTGCCAAAAGGCCAGGCAGCCCTGAGATCCCTAAATCAACTGGGAAACTCACAATGGGGGCTCTTGGAGAGAGATAGGGCCAAGCTCATTGATGCTGTTCTCACCCCACGTATAACTTATGCTGCACATGTATGGGCTTGCATCAAGAACACCTCAAGGATAAATACCCTAGCAGAGAAGCTGGATAGGGCATGCTCCAAATTCTCCAAAGGCATTTTCAGAAACACTGACATTAAATGGCTGCAACAGAATTTTACCCACAGACCAACCTTGGAAGCCATTAGAAAAACAGTGTTCCTTATGTTCAAAAGGAAACTCACCCAGTTGGGTTGACCCGTGGATAGCAGGAATGAATGGCGCAGGCTTCTAGCAGCTAGAAATGCGTGTGATGGCTTGGCCATAAACAAAACCCTTTGTTGAGATCAGCTCCAAACTTTTGCAATGCTACAATCAGAGACAAGCAAAATCACACTCTCAGCCAAACCAATTTCCCCCCATTTCAAATCAGCTATCAAAACCTGGACCTATCAAAGGACAATGCAATAGCCGCCACCAAGTCCCTCATAACCCTAGCTAGCCA
This sequence comes from Puccinia polysora, assembly GCA_025617555.3. Taxonomy (NCBI): domain Eukaryota; kingdom Fungi; phylum Basidiomycota; class Pucciniomycetes; order Pucciniales; family Pucciniaceae; genus Puccinia; species Puccinia polysora. Next base: position 8,170,668 of record CM062641.1, read on the forward strand.
CAATGATGTCCTTATCTTCACTGATGGCTCATATGATGATAAGAAAGGTGGTGGAGCAGCGGCTGTGTTTCTGGAGACTAATAACTCCCTCCTTTTCACCACAGGAAAATCTGTCCTTCACTCTAATCACAAATGTGAAATTTTGGGCCTCTTAGCTGCCTTCAAGTTGGTTGCAGCAGGGGAACCGGGAAAACTTCAGCATGTTGAGGATGTAATCCCTGTTGAGGGAAATACATGTGCAAATATTGCATATATCATTCCAAATCCATTACCAAAGAAAAGAGAAGAAAATTTGGACTGTAATGAAAAAAGAATCATATAAATAAGTTTAATAACATGGAAGTTATTAAAGATTCAATTCCTGTTAAACACAATACAGGAATGTCACAGAGAACCAGTCTCAGCTTGGTGACTCAAGCAGAGGAACCGGATGAGGGCTCTAGTGAAGAAAAGAAAAGGAAAAGAATAGATGCAACTCACCTATTACTTAAGAATGAAATAAGTAAAGCAAAGGGTGAAAAGCAAACATATCAAGAAAAGAAAAGAAAGTTACCTGAAGCTTTTGGGTTCACTGCTATTCCAGTTGTAACACCTAGAAAAAGAAAGGTGCATTCCAAGAGAGCTTGGAATAAAAAGCACCGCCCAATAAATGCCGTTGAGCATTTCAAGTTCATCTCAGAACAGTGGAGCTTTCCCAGGAAGAGAAACCTCCACGCCAACACAAGTTCACATAGGAAGAGAGTGTGCATTTGAATTCTCTTCCCCATGTTCTAAATAGTTTTTTATCATATGTTCATCTCATATTTCCATGTCTTCAATGAGAGGTCCCTTCAATATAAAAGGACCCCTCATCCACCCCTCATTTGTATCTTCATTCACACTTGTTATCTCTTGTTACATTATTGCCAATCAATTTAGTTTCAATTATTATTATCTCTACCGTCCGAATTGCTAATCACAATACATTATCAGTACCAAGCACCACTCTCATTGTTCCCATTGTCAACAACATCCTTGCAAAGGATTAGTCAATACCAACATCAGATCTATCGCGGGAACCAATAAGAGACTCGCATCAACCATTTCATCACCAAACACATTGTCAAAAAAGATTTTTAAAGTAGCCCGCAATACATTTTTATTGCTGACATCAATCATCACAATTTTTTTTCTTCATTTGCTCCAAATTCATTCCATCCAATAGTTACGGCAAACCATGGCCAAAGCAGCAAACTCAGCGTATGGCTTAAGCTTGCGGGTGTTGATCAACAGCAACAACTACTTTGTGTGGTTGACTCTGCTCAAGAGCAAGCTTGACAATCTAGGGTGCCTTGGTATAACAACGGGCAACCCAACAAAGACAAACCCGGAGATGGAGCGCAAGGGCTACCATCTCCTAATCTGGTACCTAAATGAAGAGATTCTTGGATTTGTCTCCAACGTCCTCAAACCCAAAGAGAAAGGGAGCGGTTCCATTTTATGGATGCACCTAAAGAACAAATTTGCGGGCAATAGCAGCCATGCAAAGAAAGTTTCATAAAACAACCTTCACAATGTGAGCTTCCAAAACTCCAACCAATTTATCTTGGATATGCCAAAAGCAATTGCAAGGTTTAGGGAATCCGGCCTGAAGATGGATTTGGAATGTCTGTCATTAAAAATTCTCCAAAAGCTTCTGAGGGATTTCAAATCCCTGGTGAGAATCATCTCACAAATGAATCCAATCCCTGATGAAGAGGAAGTTCTCAGCAGGATTGAGAAAGATACTATCCAGTTCAACAGAAAGGAAAAGAATACTCAAGCCCTATTTACCAAGAATTTTGGTAAGAAGACATTCAAAAAGAAGAATGTAAAGTGTTACAAGTGTAACAAGATGGGCCATATTGCCAATGAATGTAAGTCTGGTCAAGGAAGTTCTGCTAAAGGTTTTGAGTCAAAGAAGAGAAATTTTAATTCCAAAAAGGATGAAGTGGAGGAAGTAACTAGTCTTATGGCAAAGAGATCAAAAATTGAAGACCTTTTTACCACTGAACCTTTTGTGGAAGAAGAAGCAGGGTTCAAAAGAGAACCCAATAACAGTAATGAAGCAGATTTGACCAAGTATACATTTGTGGATAACAAAGAAGGTTACCTTGCTGATGTGAGTAAACCCTTTACCAATGACAGCCAGCAGAAGTACCTGACATGTGGTCTGTTTTCCAATAAAGATAGAGGATCAAGTGGAATAATAGTGGATTCTGGCTGTACTGATCATATGTTCAACAAGAAAGAATACTTTCATAACTTTGTGCCACATAGTGGTGTTATAAATATTGGTGAAAGAGGTAGAAGCATAAACATCCAAGGGAAAGGTTGTGTTAAACTTGAAACAGAAAATTTTGGACCTGTTCAATTTAAAGAATTTTATTTTGTCCCTGATTTACCATATAACTTGTTGTCTCTGAGTTCTTTATGGAACAAAGGTTTTCAGATTGAAAATTTAGGTGATAAATTTCAAGTCAAGAATGACAAAAAAGTAGTGTTTGATGGTATGGTCAAGTCAAAGTTATTAGAGGCAAAACTGCACATGGAAGGGATAAGTGTTTACTCATCTGTGGTACACAGAAGATCTGGCCACAAAGGAACTGATGAGAACTGTGAAAGCTGCAAACTAGGAAAGATGACCAGAAACAAGTTCTCTAAGAAGAGAGAAAGAACAGAAGTAGTAGGAGAAGAATTCTCCATTTATCTATCTGGACCATTCAATCCCATGTCTTTGGAAGGTTCAAGATATTTTATTAACCTAGTAGACACTGCTAGCAATTTTTCCCGGGTAAAACCCATCAGAAATAGATCTGATACAGCTGATGAGATAAAGTATTTGTTTAAGAAATGGGAAAGACAAGGAGTCTTGAAGAAACTCATAAGAGTTATAACTGATGGAGGAGGTGAATTCTTAGGAAAAGAATTTGAGGATATTCTCAAAGAGTTTGGAATAGAACATATTACAACCACCCCTCATACCCCACAGAACAATGGAATTGTCAAGAGAAGGAATAGGACTCTTATGGATAGAGTCAGGACCATCATGATAGATCAAAACTTGCCCAAGTTTTTGTGGGCTGAAATACTCTCAACAGTTAGTTATTTACATAACATCATTGATGAAGGCAAAGGATGCCCATATGAGAGTTTTATGGAGAAGGCTCCAAATACTAAGAAGTTAAGGGTAATAGAATGTCTAGCCTATTACAGTGTGCACCATTATGGGAACTCTGGCAAATTGGATGCCAGGTGTGGAAAAGGAATTTTAGTAGGATATGATCATATGAGTACCTGCTATAGACTGTATGACATTGAATACAGGAAGATTATTAGAACAAGGGATGTTAGATTTGAAGAAGAAGTGTTTCCCTTGAAGACAAACCATGGCAAGTTTGTTGATCCCCCAATTGAGCACTTGGACAAAAACAAGTCAGAAGAAGTAAGCAATGAGCTTAAGGGGACAGAAGATATTAGGTAATCAGAAGAAGCCAGCAATGTGCATAGAAATCCAGAAGGGATTGAGAATCCAGAAGAAAATGTTTTGGACAAAGAACCAGTAAAGAAGAGTCAGAGAAATAAGAGAAAGACTGAGAGATATGGTGAATGGAAGGCACATTGTGCAGTTGTTGATAACATTGAAGAAGTTGTTCAAGAAGAACAAGAGATAATGGCATTTAAGGAATCATTTGAGATGGAGAACAATGTAGTTCCAAATAGCTTTAAGCAAGCTATGAAGTTGCCAGACAGGAAAAAATGGAAGCATGCCATATTTGAGGAATTAGACTCTTTAGAGAATAACCAAGTTTTTGAGGTTATTAGAAGAGAAGAGGTTGAAAAAGAGAAAACCTTAGTTGGAACCAGATGGGTTCTAACACAGAAGTTCAATGAGTTGGGGCAGCTACAAAGATACAAAGCTAGGTGTGTAGCTCAAGGATTTAAACAGAAAGAAGGTATTGATTATCAGGAAAACTTCTCCCCAACTGGAAGATTATCAAATTTAAGATATTTATTTGCATTAGCAGCTCACAGAGGTGAGGAGATAAGACAAGCAGACTTTGTCACAGCATACTTGAATGCTAGTTTAGAAGAAGATGAGACAGTCTATATGACAATACCAGAAGGGTTTAAGGAATGGCTTGTTGAGACAAAGCCTGAAGCATTGAGAATGAAGCATATAGATGCCTTCTTGAGGGGGGGTAATACTGAGTATGTACTCAAACTCAAGAAGTCATTATATGGACTTAAGAAAGCAGCAAGATCTTGGTATAACACAATTGCCAAGTGGTTAGATTCAAAGGGTTTTCAAACAAGTGAAGCAGACCCATGTTTATTTATTAATAATGGCACAATTTTATTTGTGTGGGTAGATGACATCATAGTCATTGGGCCAAAGAAGGAAGAACTGTTGAATGAGATCAAGAAGGATTTCAGAATTAAGGACTTAGGAAAGGCTCAACATGTTCTAGGAATGAAGATAACCAACAGACCAGATGGTTCAATCAGAGTAGACCAAGAACATTATGTTAAAGGATTAATCAAAAAGTACATTATGGACAATGCAAAGGTTTTTGGAACACCACTCCAATCTAATTTGAAGTTGGAGAAAGCTACTGACAATGAAATTGAAGAATTTAAGAAATCAGGTCTTGACTACAGAGCAGCTGTAGGATCTTTGAATTATTTTTCTCAATGTACAAGACCAGACATAACTCATACTGTAGGGATCCTCTCTCAACATTTAGAGAATCCTGGAATGCAACATTGGAATGCATTCAAGAGATGTGTTAGATATTTTAAAGGAACTCAAAATTTGGGTCTTGAGTATCCTGTTGGAGGTGATTTTAACCTTGTGGGTTATTCTGACTCAAGTTGGGAAGAAGATGATTTAAAACAGTCAACAAGTGGTTTTACCTATTTTCTTGGGAATAGATTGATTTCTTGGAGATCACAGAAGATAGCGGCAATAAGTGTATCATCAACTGAAGCTGAATACAGAGCTTACCTCTCTGCAGCTCAGGAGGCCAAATGGATAAGAAAAATACTTGAAGACACTTATAAACCTCAAGCTTATGCTCTAATCTATTCTGATAACCAAGGTGCCATAAAGTTGGCAAGTAACCCAGTTTTTCACTCCAGAACAAAACACATTGATGTTCATTACAACTACATAAGAGAAGCAGTAAAGTATAAAGAAGTAGCATTAGAGTATGTTCCAACTGCAGATATGACTGCAGAAATAATGACTAAAGCATTGGATAGAACCAAACATATAAAGGTTTCCATAGATATGAATTTACTTCCCCCTAAAGGATTAAGGGGGGGTGTTGAGGATGTAATCCCTGTTGAGGGAAATACATGTGCAAATATTGCATATATCATTCCAAATTCATTACCAAAGAAAAGAGAAGAAAATTTGGATTGTAATTAAAAAAGAATCATATAAATAAGCTTAATAACATGGAAGTTATTAAAGATTCAATTCCTGTTAAACACAATACAGGAATGTCACAGAGAACCAGTCTCAGCTTGGTGACTCAAGCAGAGGAACCGGATGAGGGCTCTAGTGAAGAAAAGCAAAGGAAAAGAATAGATGCAACACACCTATTACTTAAGAATGAAATAAGTAAAGCAAAGGGTGAAAAGCAAACATATCAAGAAAAGAAAAGAAAGTTACCTGAAGCTTTCAGGTTCACCGCTATTCCAGTTGTAACACCTAGAAAAAGAAAGGTGCATTCCAAGAGAGCTTGGAATAAAAAGCACTGCCCAATAAATGCCGTTGAGCATTTCAAGTTCATCTCAGAACAGTGGAGCTTTCCCAGGAAGAGAAAGCTCCACGCCAACACAAGTTCACATAGGAAGAGAGTGTGCATTTGAATTCTCTTCCCCATGTTCTAAATAGTTTTTTATCATATGTTCATCTCATATTTCCATGTCTTTGATGAGAGGTCCCTTCAATATAAAAGGACCGCTCATCCACCCCTCATTTGTATCTTCATTCACACTCGTTATCTCTTGTTACATTATTGCCAATCAATTTAGTTTCAATTATTATTATCTCTACCGTCTGAATTGCTAATTGCAATACAGCAATTTATCATTTTTACAGACAATCAGGGGGTGATATATAGGATGATGAACCCTCTCTCTTCCAAACCAGGCCAATATCTATACAAAGAGCTGACAAAATTTTGGTCACACTTAGATCCCGATACACACATAACCCTGGTGTGGCGCCCAGGACACGCAGGGATCATTGGTAACAAAATAGCAGACATGAGGGCAAATGAAGCAGTGGATCGGGGCAAGACACTCCCCTTCCCACTTTTCAGTAATCTGGCAAAGACCCAAAAACAAATTCTTGTCAAACACATCTCATCTAACCGCTGTCTCAAGAGCCAACTCCCAAGCATTGGCATCCAAGCGTCTGCAATCCTCAGCCAACTTGCCTCTGGCTGCTGCAGCTTGAACGGGTATCTTTTCAGGATAAGGAAAGTTGCAGACCCATCTTGTCCCAAATGTAGGTATCATTGCAAAACTTTTACTCATTTTTTTCATTTTTGCCTGGCATACGTCCCCCACCTAAAGGCACTGTCCAGGAATCTGAAGGCAGAGAAGATCAGATATAAACCCAGCAACCTGAGTATGTCCCTGAAGAACCCAAGGGCGTGGCCAGCTATAGAGACCTTTGTCCAATCAACTCACCAATTCCCAATCTTACAAGACCAAGAAGACACCTTGGCCCCTGATTGAACTCCAATTCTATCAAGACTCAGTTTTTTTTTTTTTTTAAAAAAAAAGAAAATTTATATCCCCCACATCCTTCATTGACCGCGCAAAGTTGTTTTCCCTTCCTTTTCTCTCTTCCTTATTTCTTCCTTTCTCCTACTTTCTCCCTCTCTCTTGCTGTTTATTGATTCATGCAGGCAGTAGACAGGGCAGCCCACTAGGCCCCCATGGTTTTTTTGTAACCCCCTCCCCGGCTCTTTGCATATCCAAAGTGGCCCGTGCGAAATGCAAATGCTCACTTAAAAAAAAAGAGTATAAAAAGATTGTTGTGATGTACACCTCGCACCAAGCGGTTATAGCTCATGAATGGTTAGAGCATCCCGCATGCAATGGGCAGATGTGGGTTCAACTCCCACTGACTGCGTTACCTTTTCCCCGTCATTTCAAAGATAAGCACCCTGAATCGTGAGTTGGAGGACTTCTGAATACTCAGCTGCTCGACCGCACACTCGCCGTTGGCGGGGGATCACCGTGGTCAAGCAAGGGTGATGGCCACCGGACCCTGAGCAAGCTGCCCTTGCGAGCCCATCAGGAGATCATTCCTGATGTCACGTCTGCACTTTACGGTCCCCACGCTTGCGTTGTTGGGCTAACGCTGCAGGGCTGGAGAGCTCCCAATTCTTCGACGACGACCTAAGGGTCCACTGAATTCATTGCTCTGAATCCGCTCAGAAAACAAACTCTAGCAGGATGAGCTGGATGTATCAATCGCCTGGCGTATGCGGCGCGAGTTTCCTAGTCCAATCGCTCCATGGATCAAGATACCCGCCATGCAGCTTGCTGGCGCATAACTTTTCCCTCCCTCCCCACGAGCCATCATTTCTAGCTCATTCCGCATTCAATCTCTAAACGCTTATAAGCAATCTTTCCATTGCACTTTTGCACCCCACCATCTTTCAATCCCTACAGTGTACATAAAGTTTACAAACCTGCTTCCTACAACCATCATCTGGAACCGGCTTTCCTTTTTTTTGCTCATTTTCACTGGTGTACCGTGAGCCTATAACACTTCGACCCACTCTGCCTAGAGCAAGGCCAGCAATTTAGAACATTAGTCTCCAGCGCGCAAGCAAGCTCAAACATGCAACCTCAAGCTGTCTTTTTCCTTGTCCTATGCGCAGCCGCCTTGGGTCGCACCACGGTTCGTAAGCCGTCGCTTGCCACCAGAGGTATTGGATCTGACTCGCCCTTGAGCGTCGCCAAGATCTCATCCGGCCATCGAAAACTAAGGGTGCGTCTTGAAAACTTATTGCATACCGTATGCTTTGTTTCTGAACCTACTCACCGGGACAGAAACGCGAAGGGGAGACGTCAAAAATTCTCCCCGAAAAGGGAGAAACTTCAAATAAACCTCCTGTTTCAGATGTGGATACTACAAAATCGGAAAATAAACAAACGAAGGAAGTCGGTGCCACCTCTAACCGAGAAGAGGGCAAAAAGCAAACCGTCGATATTCCTGGTAGCTCTTTCACCGTCGCCTCTTTGAATGAAGTTGGTGGAGGTGGTAAGCCTGAAAAAAAAGATCCAAAGGAGGACATTCCTGATACTCCCGAAGGAATTCAAAAAAAAATAGAAAGAGAGGAGAAAAAGCGCCAAGCTTTGAAAAAGAAATTAGATGAAAAAGACCAGCGCATTGATGAGTTGAAAAAAAGAGTAGGTGATGATTTCTCGAGCTGTCAAGAATCCAGCTAGTCGACTTGAAAGATTGCACATGAAACTGATCCAGTTGAAATGCTTTCTCGTTTGATAGAAACAATCAGTCCAGGCCGGTTCGGGCAAGGAGGGAGATCCCAAAAGCGGAAAACCTACGAAAAGCTTTCAAGAGACTTCTACTCAGACAAGTCAACAGCCTTCCGTCAAATCTGTAGACGGCAAACCCTCTCCCGGTTCAAAATCTACCCATGATGACTCGCAAGGCGGTAAAAATGGAAGTGGAAATGTAGACGATGACACCTGCCCAACAGATGACCTTGACAACGGCGAAACCAATGAAAGCGATGGGGGCAAGGGAGGTGGTTCGGGAACTAAAAAAAGTGGAATTAGTGCGGGAGGTACTGTTGGAGGAGGCGCTGCAGGTGGTGTTGGAGGAGGCGTTGGAGGTGGTCTTGGAGGAGGCGCTGGAGGTGTTGCTGCAGGTGGTCTTGGAGGAGGCGCTGGAGGTGGTGCTGGAGGTGGTCTTGGAGGAGGCGCTGGAGGTGGTGCTGCAGGTGGTCTTGGAGGAGGTGCTGGAGGTGGTCTTGGAGGAAGCGCTGGAGGTGGTGCTGCAGGTGGCCTTGGAGGAGGCGTTGGAGGTGGTGCTGCAGGAGGTCTTGGAGGGGGTGCTGGCGGAGGTGCTGGAGGCGCTGGAGGAGGTGCCGGGGGCACTGGAGGTGGTGCTGGAGGTGGTGCTGGAGGTGGTGCTGGGGGTGGTGCCGGAGGAGGTTCTGTGGGCGCTGGAGGAGCCTTGTAGAACTCAGAATAGAAAGGCTACTTTAGAATTGAAAAAAGAAGAAAAATTCTTGATTTAAAACTTGAATTCATTGAACAGCCCAAGAAATGGGTCCATCATGGTGCAAAATTTATCAAAAAGGAGTGGGTGGTGGCCATTTGTGCCTGAACTCTCTTTTCAAAAACGGGGTTGTAAATCAAAGTGTATTTTTGACTCCTATTTCAACATTTGAGTCACCAGGTGAATCCTTGTGACAAATCTGTGGTTGGTAAAACTTCCACCAATTCCAAGGCAGGCCCTGGTGACTTGCATGGTGGTCAGAAGGTAAGAACCAATATACAGAATGACGACTAGCTGACAGATCATAATAAAAAGAGAAAAACCATCAAAGTAATGGGGGTAGTGGAGGTGGTTATGGAACTAGTGTAAGCGGAAGTAGTGCAGAAGTTGTTTCAGGAGGTGGTGTTGAGGGTGGTGAAGAAGATGGTGCAGGTGATGGTGTTGAGAGTGGTGCTAAATTTCCAATTGCTAGTATTGCAAAACTAATCACGCATACTATGGAAGTAAAAAAATTTGAAAGCTTAAAAAAACATTCCTATGATTATTATTTGGAAATAAGAAAAAAGATAAGAAATAAAAACACATACAATAAAAAATGAAATGGATTACAAACTGGATGATGAATAAGAGGAAGCCCAAATATATTTGCACATTTGGATTTGGAATTCCATTCCATTTGTAGTAATCCATTGGAACTACCCTTTTGCTCCTGTTGGGATAAGACAAAAAACAAAAGACAAGGTGGCAATGACAAACAGAAGTAAAGGTGAGATCATCAGCAGATTAGGCACACAGAACCAATTAAAGACATGCTAAACCAGATAACCAAATCACACACCTTATAACAAGCAATATATGATTGATAGGACTGGATGATCAGACAGACCCAGCCAGGGCACAACCAAAGGTGAGCCTCAAAAAGTAGGCAGAAAAGGCCACCAACTGACTCCTGCCAATGCAGGGACTCCTTTGGGATTGTGATAAGTTTAGCAAAAATTGCTTGCTGACAGTCACTTGAGGGGAAATTTAGTGCTACAAGTATTGGAGAATGGGAGTAACACTAAGGGTGGTTTTGAATTTCCAGCCCTGCTGAGTACTATAGTAAGTCCTATAACAATAAAAGAAAAGAGATTTGTGGCAGATTTTTTGGATAGACTTGCTACCATAGTAGTCTCTATCAGACCTACGATCAATGTGATCAAGCTTGATGAAGGAAGAAGTAGTGGGAAAGATAGATGAATTTGAGGATAGAAGCTGAGTAAGGGGAGGGTTACAGAAGAAATGTTCTATGTTGTCTTTCTTTTATATATTTTTTATCTGGTTTTAGTGGTTAATGATGAATACTCCTTTGGTGTTACAGGTGATGATTGATTGACAATGGCTGATATCCTTTATAAGAGTTAAAACTTCTTATGAGGGTTGGTGATTTTTAATGATGGTTGATGTTCTTTATAAGGCTTAAATATTTCCTATAAGGGGTTGGAGATCAACTACTAATGAGCTATGGATGGCAGTAAGGGTCCTTGATGTTTATAAGGTTTGAGTGACCACACCCTGGGTGGTGGTGATCAACTGGGGGATGGTGAGAAACAGCAGGAGGGAGGTGCTGTATTTATAGACATCAGGGGGTGCACCACCTTTCACCAAATTGGTGATGGGTGGTGAAATGTGATGCTGGCTGACTTGTGGTTCTAGGTTTCCAGGAGCTTTTGGAGTGGTTGACTTGTGAGTACATGCTGAACCAAACTTCTAAAATCAACCCTCAGCTATAGCATATCAATTAAGGCACCAATCTCCAAAATATATATCCCTCCACTACAATAACAAAAAGGAACTCATGTGTCATAGCCACACTTGAAGTAAGTAATTTACATCATCATCTGCAATTCCAAATTTGCACAAAGGAAAATTGCAACAATTGTGATCCTATACTTGTGAACCTGTCTCTGGATCCCAATTTCAAGAGTACTGGGAAAACTTTCCTAGTACTATGCATTTTGAAAAAACTGTCCTGAATTTTTGTAAATCTTGTCCATTCTTTTTTTATCTCTGTCCTAAGTTTTGTTTGTCCAATTTTATCTCTATTTTGTCCTATGTTTTATTTTTTTGTCCTGAATTTAATCAAATGTGGTCTGTCATTCAGAATTAACTGTCCAATTTTTTCTTTCACTTGTCCTAAGTTTTCAAGTAATTTGTCTGAATTTTGATTTTGGAGGAAAAAATGTTTTTGATACAAAATCCCCTTGCAATAATTTCAAAAAAAAAAATAAAATTGATAATTTAGGAAGCACAAATTTTACAAATTTCAAATTGAAGTAAGAATCAACAAATAAGGTAATTTTTGAAATAAATAAATGAGAATAAAAGTAAAAAAAAAGAAAAAGACAATAATAAGTAAGTAAGAAATAACCCAATTGGAGTTGAGATAACTAAGTACTGGGAGCTTTGATAATGGTCCCAGTCATTGGTGAGTGCATTGGTCAAAATTGAGAAGTATTGATTTCCATAGCATGAGATTCAAATTCCAATAGCCTTGATCCATGGATTGATCAACCTCTTACTAGATAGTCATCTAACCCCTCAACAATCAGGTTATGCCAAGAACATTAAAGCATCTGCTGATTGCTTGCTATCCTTGATTGGTGGTAAGATTGAATTGGGCTAACTGACCTCTGAACAAGCACCGTTTGATCTAACTTAACCCTTATCCAATACTGAACAATTTTTCAGTTATATGTCCAAACCAAAGTCAAACAAGTTCAAATGTTTACTACATATCAATACTTGACTGGCTGAACAAACAAAGGTTGGATACTTACTGCTTTGATCCTTTGGTATCTCCTTTGATGTGGTTGGTGAGTGAAGGTAGTTGAATCCCTCACTTGGCCTCTTGTCCATTTTGAGCAAAACCTGGACAGGAAACCCAAAACAGGCAACCACTTGTAGGTAATCCTTTGAAAGTGATATTATCCCCCACAAATCCAGTTTTTTTCCCAGCACTTTCCTGATTTTTCAGCAGCTGGCAAATCCAGAAATGTGTGTCAAAAATTCAGGACAGTTTTTTTTTGAAATTCAAAATATCAATTTTTCAAGTAAAACTGCCAAAATATGGAAAAAAGGCAATTCAGCCCAACGTTTCCATGCCTCAACCATCCCGAACTATAGCATTTAATTCAAATTTCACTTAAAAAGCTTCTGAAGTACCAGAACTTTTGACCTAGACTAAACTCAAAAGCATGGAAAAATCAGTCATTGCTATAGCAGATGGGAAAATGTGTTACCAGAAAATATTTTCTAACCTTTCCCCACATTTTTATAACAATGGCTACAAATTTTCTAAATGGTCTAAATATTTATTGATTGAAGTTACATCATTTCTTGAACACAATTCCTACTATTAAAAAAGGAACCTCAACTCCTCAAACAAACAAGCTTTGTTGACAGCCACTGTTATTCAGCGCAGCATCCATCACAATCTGCACCATGAAAAGAATGGCTGCACCTGCCAGCAGGTGTAGCACCTGAAACTTGTTTTGGATTGGTTTTGAATCTGAGAAAAATATGCTTCTAAATTTAGTAGGGACCTGGAAAAGTTGTTTGTATCATTTCTTCAGTATTCAAAGTAATTCTAGTGCATGCATGGAATGCAGAACATTTGGAATTGTGTGGAATTTAAATTTTATGTAATGAAGAAATTTGAGTATACCATCAAGAAAATCATTTTTATTTTAATTGTTTATGAGGTTTAATCAAATGTGAGTGGTTTCTGTCAAATTTTACTCAAAATTAAGGGTTTCATCACTTTAATTTTGAAAAAGGAAAATCAGATACTTTGAAAATAACACCTTTTCTTCATTCTTTGGGATACATATGCTTTTTTTTGGAAATTTTGATGGTTTGGTTAATTTTCAGCCAAATCATTCAATTCTTGATCTCATTTTTTTCTTTTTTGTATTCATGTTTTTTCCTGTTAATAACAATATTTGGAATTGATTAATTTTTATTTGATTGATTTAATTTATACATGTTTTAAATTTGATTTGAGTTCTGTTATGTTTTTTTATGTTATTATTATTTTGTTAATTTTGATTTTTTGATTATTGAATTTCTTTCAGTTTGTTTCAGTTTTTTTATTTAAGTTTATTTGTTTTATTTTATTTATTTTGATTTTTAATTTTTTTAGTGCATTGTTTTTTTAAAAAGCCTTATGCTTAAAAAAATATGTGGGTATGTTACATCCCTGTTATGTTATGTACACACTGGCATTTTCTTGAAGATACACGTATTTCACAAAGTGTTTTTTTGAAATTTCTGACAGAAAATTATTGTTAATTAGATTAAAAAAAATTACAAAAAATTTGAAGTATTTTAAGAAATTTAAAAATTGAATCAAAAAAAAACCTCCATGCATTTTTTTAACCATTCCTTTGCATTTTTAATGAATTCTTTGTTGGTATTACATTCTCACAAAGCTTAATAATAAATTCAAGATCTTTGAAATTTCTTTGTTGGGATTTTTTTGACGTATTCTTGACTGTTAAAATACGGATGCACTCAGGTAGTGTGCATATAAGTGTGTAATCCAAATGGGATGCACAAATGTGCCTCCATGGCCTATTGGACATCACGTGTGCCATGTGGGCCTATGTGGATGTTATTGGTTTTGGGCATTTGGGTGCCAAAACAGGTTTTCCAAGTCAATTGGGAAACAGGCCTTGGAAGGACTCTCAGGGTGGATGGGCCACCTTAGCCCAATGGGCTTATCTGGGAATGTATGGGCCCAAGGATTATTATGGACATACTTGGCCAGACAAGCTGGCCTGCCAAAGTATGTGTTTTGGTGTCATTGGGGCCGCCGCCCATGTTGCCGCCCCCTTGTTTCTCACCTGGGGCCAATTGTGGGGCCCAACGGCCCCCGCAAGGCCATTGTAGGGGACAGGGGACTCCACTTGTAGTCCCCCCACCCGCTGTGTGCAGGGCTGCGGCCCTGGTTGCGCCACCCAGCTGGTTGCGTCTGCAGGGGCTGGTGGCCCCTGCCTCCCTCCCTCCCCTTTCTTGGTTGCAAGGGGGAGGGAGGATGGCTTGTCCCTCCTCTACCAGAACAGCCACCAAGACCGCCCAGGCAGGTTTCAGCAAGGTGACCAGTGGTGGGAGGGGATTTCATCACCCCCCCACCAGAGCAAGTGAACAAGTGGGGCGCTCTCCCCCCCCGTTGTTGAGGGGGAGGTACCAAGGGCTGGGGGGACCTGATCCCCCTCCAGCCCAAAAATATGTTAGTTTTCCAGGGGCAAACGTTGTCCAAAGCAACCAGCAGGGGATTTGATCACCCCTGCTGGTCACCTAGTTAGTAAAGAGGGGGGGCAGCGGCATGTCCGCCAGTTACAAACCCCCCTGTGTGACTTTGAGACTGGACCCAGAAAAGTTCTGGGTCCCACCTGGCCCATGTGTGGGGCCAGGGGCTTGCTGCATGAGGCAACTAGCCAGTATGTGAGGTTGCAAGGGGTAACAGGGCCAGTTGTAACAGACAACAAGCCAGGGTCTGAACAGAAAGGGGTGGTTCATCCCTGTGAGGGTGGAAACACCAAATTTGACTGTTACAGGCTAGTCAAAAGGGTTCAGAACTAATGCCAAGTGGGCTGAGTAAGCCCAAACCAAGTAAAAGGGCTTGTAGAGCACATAGAGCCCATTTGGGGCAGAATTCTTGCCTTTTGCTTGTCATTACATGAGCTCCACATGAGCACCATCTTTTGTATTTAAAGAGCTCTTCTCCCTGCTGTTTTACATCCATTAAATCATGAATTCATTCACATTCATAAGTGTGCCATTTCCTCTGCCTCAGGTTTAGAATCAATCATAAGACATTACTGTATCAGCATTTCTTTTGCTTTAAATACTGCTCTTTGACAAAGCTTGTGGGTTGATAATTCTCACACATTATCAGTACCAACATCATCATTATTTCCAAGCAAGATAGACCCTTATACCTTACTTTGGAAAACCTCAAGGACCTCAAGTTTTCCAAGAAGATGTCTTATATCCCAGAATCCAGCTCCACCAAGATAGTTTTGAATAGTCAAAACTATAGTGCTTGGTCTGTCTTAATGGAAAGTGAGCTGGAAAAATTTTGTTGTGGGGAGATAATGGATGCAGATGATACATTGATTAGTTCAGAGGTAGAGAAGAAGCCTTACCATGCCATTCTTAGGCATTTGGATGAAAGTCATGTGGAATGGGTTGCTGAGACTTTTAAAGAGGAGCAGCAGAGGATGGGAAGCATTTTATGGAAGATGCTCAAGGAAAAGTATGCTGTTGATTCTGTTCATCAGAAGGGGATTGCTTTCAATAAATCTTTTAATTTGAAATTTGTCAACTGTAAAAATTTTTTTGGGGAGGCAAGATCAAGCATTGCTAAGTTCAAGTCATCTGGGCTGAACATGGATCCTGAGTGTTTGTCACTCTTAATTCTACAGAAGCTACCAAAAGAGTATGAGTCCTTGGTTAGGATTATATCTCAATTGGATCCACTTCCTGGGGAAGAGGATGTGCTGAAGAGAATTGAAAAGGATGATCTTCAATTTAAGATGAAGGAGGGCACAGGAACTGCTCTGGTTGTCAAGAAAGGAAAATATGGAAAGAAGGAAAAGGCCAAGAGGAATTTATCAAAGGTCTTATGTTATTATTGTCAGAAGAAGGGGCACTATGCACAGGATTTCAAGGAGGCCAAGAATAGGAAGAATTCTGAAGAAGAAGACAATGAAGAAAAGGAGGTCAACCTTGCAATGCAGAAAATTGCTATGGTGGCATTGGAATGCCAATCAGAAAAGGCTGTTGAGGAACATGTCCCCAACAAGAAGGAAAAGCTCATTGAGGATCAGGAAATGGACTTGATTGATTATGAAGTGGGTAATCTTAACCTTCATGATAAGAAATTATCAGTGGCTGATAATTTTTCTTTCCTTACAGGAGGATTGACGGAGGATGTTCTTGTTTTGATTGATTCTGTTTGTACAGACCACATGTTTTTTTAGCCAAATTTGTTTTCAAATCTTAGAGATTTTGATGGTGTTGTAAATATTGGCCAAAAAGGAAGAAAAATTCAGATTAAAGGAATTGGAAAAGTTATTCTTTCAAATCACTTGGGTTTCAAAATATCTTTTGAGAAAGTGTTCTATGTACCAGATCTCCCTTATAGCCTTGTGTCTCTTGGAGTTCTCTGTAAAAAAGGATTCCAAATTTGGTATCTTAAAGAAGATGATTTTGATATTAATTTGAATTGGAGAAATATCCTGAGTGGACAAGTTTGGAATAAGTTGCTCTGTGCTAACTTGTTCAAGTTTTCAGCTCTGAGCACTGTTGCTCACAATAGAAGTGGCCATAAGGTGAAGGACAGCAACTGTGAAAGTTGTACCTTAGGGGCCAAGACCAGAAATGTGTTCTCAAAAAGTAGAGATTGCACAGAAAGTCCTAGAGAGGAATTTTCCATTGATTTTCCAGGGCCATTTACAACAGTTTCCCTTGGAGGGGAAAGATACTTCATCAATTTAGTTGACAAAGAAACTAATTATGTTTAGGTAAAACCAATAAGACCAAAGGATCAGACCACAGAGGAGTTTTCAGTAATCTTCAAAGTCTGAAAACAGAATGGTTTGATGAAGTAGATCAAGAGGTTTATTAATGTTGGAGGGGGTGATTTTTTGATCAAAAAGTTTGAGAAACTGTTGAATGATTATGGCATCAATCATATTTTTACTACTGCTAGTACTCCACAAAAAAATGGAATATTTGAGAGGATGAATAGGAATTTATTAGACAAATTCAGAACTATCATGGCTCAATCTGGTCTACCAAAGTTTTTATGGGCTGAGTTGGTTTACACAGTGTGTCTGTTGCACAATATAGTAGTGTTAATAGGAAAAGTTGGCATTATCAGTTTTGGAAGTTTTACCCCAAAATGTCACACCTAAGAAAAATTGGTTGCTTAGTGTATTATAGTGTCCACCATAATGAGATGGTTGGTAAGTTAGATCCTAGAGCCAGAACAGAGGCACTTGTAGGATATAATTTAATAAGTAAGTCATATAGGATTTATTTTCCAAGGACAAGAAAGGTTATCTGTAGTAGGGATGTAAAATTTGAAGAAGGTACCTTTCCACTCAAGAGGAGTGAAGATGTTGCTGTTCAGGAATCACAGCAGGAAATAGCATTAAAGCATATTTCACCAGCAGAGGCTCTGGATAATGTCATTAATGATGACATTGAGATCGCAGACGTTTCAAATGAGGGTTCAGTACCCACTTCAAGGGAGTCTGTGGAATCAGAACCTGATGAGCCTCCACCTCCAGTTAGAAGGAGTGGCAGGATGAGAATACTTGTTGATAGGTATGGGGAATGGAAGTCCCATTATGCTTCTGTAGAATATGAACAAGATACAATTTGGGAACAGTGTATGCTTAATGAAATTCTACAGTTAATTTCAGAGATGGGTAACAGAGTTAACCCAAATAGCTTTGGCCAAGGTATGAATTCTGAAAAGAGCGCCAATTGGAAGACAGCTATTTTTGAGGAATTTGATTCTCTGGAGAATAATAGTGTGTTTGAAGTGGTTAAGCAGGATTAAGTTCCAAAAGGAAAGACCATTGTTGGGTCTAGATTAGTGTTGACTAAGAAGTTTGATACTAATGGAGTTTTGAAAAGGTTTGAGGCTAGATGCGTCCCACAGAGCTTCAATCAGAGAGAGGGTATTGATTACCAGGAGACTTTCTTTCCAACTGGAAGGCTGTCCACCTTCAGGTACATCATTGCCTTGGCAGTGGACTTGGGTGAAGAAATCAGACAAGCTGATTTTGTGACTGCATACTTGAATGCAAAAATTGGAGAGGAGGAGACTGTGTATATGTCAATTACTGATGGTTTCAAGGAATGGCTGGTAGAGACCAAGCCAGAAAATATCAAGAAAATATTTGTGAGAAGTTTCCTCTGGGAAAATAAAGGGAAATATGTCCTCAAGCTGTGTAGATCCCTGTATGGATTAAAGCAAGCAGATAGGTCATGGTATAACACTATGAGTGAGAAACTGATAGAGAATGGTTTCAGGACAAGTGAGGCTTACCCTTGTCTCTTTGTGAGAAAGGATGCAATTTTGTTTTTTTGGTTTGACAAAATTATCATTATTGGGAATGGCAAGGAGAGAGTCATGAAGACACTCAAAAAGGAGTTCAAGGAAAAAGATCTTGGTCTGGCACAGCAGGTTCTGGGAATCAAAGTTAGTAAGAGCAGAATGGGATCAATTTGGAGCAGAACCATTATTTTTCAGCTCTAATTAAGCAGTATGGCTTAGAGGATGCAAAAGACTTTGGTACTCCAATGAAGTCTAACATTTGGTTAGAAAAGTCTACAGATGAAGAGCGTCTAGAGTTTGTTCAATCTGGGAATTATTATAGGTCAGCTATTGGATCTTTCAATTATTTGGGACAGTGTACAAGGCCAGTGTCACAAGGGCTGCTGACATGCAAGCAGGGCTTGGCACAGAGGGGTCTCTACCCACAGTAGGCTTAGGGGCAAGGTTACTGAAGGAGGCTACAAGGAGCAGAGGAGGATTGGGTTGAAGGGTGCTGACTGACACTTGCTGGGAAAGATCTCCTAGTAAGAATTAGTAAACTGATTTCTTGGGGAAACATCAGGAAGAGGGAAGAGGAGGCTTATTAAATAGACAAGAGGTTGGAACTACAACAGAGGTAAAAGTGATTGGGGCTCAGACTATACACATGATGTCATGGGAATGGTCTAAGTAACAGAGAGGGTTGATCAGGTATGCTACTACATTAGGTTAGGCTGCTTCTACATTGGGGCAAGGTTCCAGGTCTGAGCTGTCTAAGTTGGGAGAGTACAGTTGAAGGATGTACAGTGTACATGGGGGTCATGACACTATGTAATAAGTAGAGAGAGTATGTTATACAATCTGCAAGAGGATGTACATAAAGATTCCCAAAGGATAAACCACACAGAGGAGGTATGGGTTAGACAGAGAGATAACCCAAAGAGGTATGGGTTAGACAGAGAGGTAGAGTAGAGACTGGGAGATTGAGTATGTGCAAGCCTATGGAGTCTATCTGTGTATAGTATCAGGTTAGACTATATGTAGATATGTACTGCATGAAGATCCTGAGGTATATAGTTACTGGAGACATATTGATGTAAGTCTCCTGAGCCCTGAGGTTGAAGTTCCTGAGAAAGTAGATCAGGACTGAGGTTAGACTGAGTTTGGTGTCAGTATGACAGCCAGATATTGCATTTGCAATTGGTGTTTTGTCACAACACTTAGAGAGACCTAGCATGAGGCATTGGTCAGCGTTTAACAGATTTATGAGGTATCTCAAAGGAACAGTCAGTCTGGGACTGCAGTTTTCAAAGTAAGCAAACTTTGACTTGGTTGGTTATTCTGATGCAAGTTGGGCAGATGGTAACACTAGGGAATCAAAAAGTGGTTTTGTATTCTTCTTAGGGAAGAATTCAGTGTCATGGATGTCCAAAAAGGTGTCAGAAATAAGTCTTTCATCAATAGAAGCAGAGTAAAGAGCATACCTGTCAGCTTCACAGGAAGCAAAATGGTTGAGAAAGGTATTAAAGGATAAACATAAACCACAAGGGTTTGCTTTGTTGTATTCTGATAATCAGAGTGCCATTGCATTGGCAGAGAAATAAGTGTTCCATTCAAGAATGAAAAATATTGATTTTCATTACAAATATATACGTGATGCAGTAAACTGCAAAGAGATAGTGTCACGGTACATGCCCACTGGAGCAATGATTGCAGAACTCTTAAATAAGGAATTAGATAGGAAAAAACATCAAGGTTTTGTGTCTAGTATGCAAATGGCATCCCTTTTGGATTAAGGGGGTGTGTTAAAATACAGATGCACTCAGGTAATGTGCATATTGGTGTGTAATCCAAATGAGATGAACAAATGGGCCTCCACGGACCATTAAAAATCACATGGGCCACGTGGGCCTATGTGGATGTTATTGGTTTTGGGAATTTGGGGGCCAAAACAGGTTTTCCAAGTCAATTGGGACACGGGCCTTGGCGGGCCCATCAGGGTGGATGGGCCACCCTAGCCAGATGGGCTTATCTGGGCATGTATGGGCCCAAGGATTATTATGGAAGTACTTGGACAGAAAAGCTGGCCTGCCAAAGTATGTTTTTTGGGGTCATTGGGCCTTGGCCACCCATTGGGGCCGCCAACCGTTTTGCCGCCCGCTTGGGGCCGCTTGTTTCTCACCTGGGGCCCATTGCAGGGCCCAACGGCCCACGCAAGGCCATTGTAGGGAACAGGGGACTCTGCTTGGAGTCCCCCACCCGCTGTGTGCAGGCCGCAGCCCCGGTCGTGCCACCCGGCTGGTCATGGCCGCAGGGGCTGGCAGCCCCTGCCTCCCTCCCTTCCCTTGCTTGGTCAAAAGGATGGCTGGTCCCTCCTCTACCAGACCAGCCACAAAGAACTCCCAGGCCGGTTGCAGCAAGGCGACTGGCCATGGGAGGGGATTTCATCACCCCCCCACCAGAGCGAGTGAACAAGCGGGGTGCTCTGCCCCCCCCACCCCCCCCCCCCCTGTTATCAAGGGGGAGCCCCCAAGGGCTGGGGGGACCTGATCCCCCTCAAGCCCACTAATCCATAGGTTTTTCAGGGGAAAACATTGTCCCAGGCAACCAGCAGCTGGTTTCATGAGGCAACTAGCCAGTATGTGAGATTGCAAGGGGTAACAGGGCCCGTTGTTACAGGCAACCGGCCAGGGTCTGAACAGCAAGGGGCTGGTTCAGCTCTGTGAGGGTGGAAACACAAAATTTGACTGGTACAGTCTGGTTGAAAGGGTTCAGAACTAATGCCAAGTGGGATGAGTAAGGACAAACCAAGTCACAGGGCTTGTAGAGCCTGTATAGCCCATTTGGGGCAGAATTTTTGCCTTTTGCTTGTCATATCATGAGCTCCACAGGAGAACTATCTTTTGTATTTAAGGAGCTCTTCTCCCTGCTGTTTTCCATCCATCCATTCATCCATCCATTCACATTCATAAGTGTGCCATTGCCTCTGCCTGAGATTAAGGATTGATCATAAGATATTACTGTCTCAGAATTTTGTTTGCTTTAAATACTTCTCTTTGGCTAAGCTTGTGGGCCAATAATTCTCACATTGACCAGAAGAAATTGGATCCAACATGCAAAAAATTAAAAATAACATATCCCTTTAAATAATTTTTTAAAATATCAGGAATCTTATTTTGTTTTAGGTATTCATAATATTATTAAAAGATTGAAAGAGAGATGATTTTTAATTTTCAATCAGATTTCTTACCCTGTAAAACAATGATCAACATGAAAATAACTGCAAATGAAAGGTGTGTTAAACAGAATTTTCTACATTTTGAAACATTGTTTTTGTTAGATTTAAATAAAAAAAATTAAACATATTAAAGGAAAACATA
The DNA here is from genome assembly GCA_025617555.3 of Puccinia polysora. Classification (NCBI taxonomy): domain Eukaryota; kingdom Fungi; phylum Basidiomycota; class Pucciniomycetes; order Pucciniales; family Pucciniaceae; genus Puccinia; species Puccinia polysora. Next base: position 8,192,443 of record CM062641.1, read on the forward strand.
ATAGATCATTCAGAAAAAATTGTCAAAGGGCCCTGTTATACAAACAAATTGGTACTGAAACTGTTTTTATAATTTTTTGCACCTTCTTTTTCTTGGAAACATCAAAACAAAAAGATAAAAAGAATGTGTAAGCAGCCCCAATACCTAAAAAAATTATTTGAAACTGGCAAGGGGATCTTCAAAAATGATTCTCATTCTTTCCTTCTTGTTTTTTTTCTCAATTTATGTTTAACTTATTTTGCTTTTATTTTTTTTGTAGTTCTTAAAATTTTTTTCAATCCAATTTTTTTCTTCTTCTAATTTTCAGTTCTTTGTACAAAAAAAAAGTTCATTTGTATTTTGAAGGCCCATTCTGGTCAGAAGTGAAACCTTTCTTAGAATTTTGATGTTGCTCCTCAAAAACTAACTCATCATCACTACAAACCATGTTTGTGAAACATCATGAAACATTCATTTTTTTGATACTCAGTGCACTAGTGTGCACTCCCGTATAGTAGGGCAGGACAAAAAATTTCAGCTGGCAGAACCCAAATTTGGTCCAGTATTTTTTTCTTTGTGATTGTATTGATTTCAATTCTTTTAATTTTCTGACAATTTTTTTTTGGTTTGTCATGGTGGAAAACGTAGCCCCAGTTGTCCACCATGCCAGACAGCATTGAGATTTTCTTTTTCTTTTTTTTATTTTTTTGATTGTGGAGGAGGACTTAAGAAACATTTTTGATAATGTTGATGTTGGTTCTCAATAACTAGCTCATCATCAGTACAAACCATTTTTGTGAAACACCATCAAATATTCAATTTTTTGATACTCAGTGCCCTGGTGTGCACTCCCATATAGTAGGGAAGGACCAAGAATTTTGGCTGGAAGAACCCAAATGTGGTCCAGATTTTTTTTTTTTAAATTTTATTGATTTTTGGTTTTATTTCAATTTTCAGTCATTTTCAGTTATTTCAATTTTTTTTTTGGTCCAGCATGGTGGATGAAATAGCATAAGTTGTCCACCATACCAGAAATCACTGCAATTTTTCTTTGTTTCTTTTCTTTGGATTTTCTTTGATTTTTTTTGAATGGGAAATGTTAAATTTGTAATCCAGAGGTTGCCAACAGGTGTGAAAAGTTGTTCAGAACCCATATGAGTGGTGAAAAGAGGTTCAAAACCCATATTAGTTGTGAACAGAGGTTCAAAACCCATATTAGTTGTGAGAAGAGGTTCACAACCCATGTGAGTTGTGAAAAGAGGTTCAAAACCCATGAGTTGTGAACAAAAATAAAAAATAAATGAATAAATAAAATAAATAAATAAGTAAGTTAAAAATAAATAAATAAATAAAATAAATAAATCAAATGAGAAATAAATGAATAAATGAATAAATGAATAGATAAATGAATTCATGAATAAATAAACAAATAAATGAGAATTCATGAATAAATAAATAAATGAATGAATAAATAATTAAATAAAAAAAATAAGGAGAATATATTAAAAATAAAAATATAAAAAATGAATTAATAAATAAAATAAATAAATGCAAATAAAAATAAAAATTGGAAACCCTACACAACCTTTTCACAACTCCAAAAAGGTTGCGTTGCATGGTTTGAAACCCATTTTTAGTTGTGAATGGGCTCTGTAGGGTTGCAAATTTAAAATTTACCTTTTTGAATATGTTCTTTTTTAATTTAATTTATTTTTGTTTATCTCCATCAACAGGGTGTACAACTTGGGCTGAGTTGTACACCTCCCCCCAGGAATTCCCTGCATGCCTCCCTTATGGGCAGGGGGAGCCTAGAAAGGGGTAATTCTTGCCACACTTAACTGTGAGGTTGATGGAAATTTTTGGCTATTTTGTTTATTTTTCTGAAAATAAGAGGATTCATAAAAACTAGAAAACAAAAAATAAAATAAAAATCAAATAAAAGAAAAAAAAAGAAAGAACTCTAAAAAAAGCTCTAAAAAAATCTAAATGCCTGTGGGGAGGTGGAAAACTTAGCCTCAGTTTTAAACCATCTTAATTAAGAGAAAAATAAATAAATTAAAATTAAAAATATTAAAAAAACAGAAAATAAAACAAAAAACCTAAAAAAAATAAGGAGAATATATTAAAAATAAAAATATAAAAAATGAATAAATAAATAAAATAAATAAATGCAAATAAAAATAAAAATTGGAAACCCTACACAACCTTTTCACAACTCCAAAAAGGTTGCGTTGCATGTTTTGAAACCCATTTTTAGTTGTGAATGGGCTCTGTAGGGTCGCAAATTTGAAATTTACCTTTTTGAATATGTTCTTTTTTAATTTAATTTATTTTTGTTTATCTCAATCAACAGGGTGTACAACTTAGGCTGAGTTTTACACCTCCCCCCAGGAGTTCCCTGAATGCCTCCCTTATGGGAAGGGGGAGCGTAGAAAGGGGTAATTCTTGCCACACTTAACTGTGAGGTTGATGGAAATTTTTGGCTATTTTGTTTATTTTTCTGAAAATAACAGGATTCATAAAAAATAGAAAACAAAAAATCAAATAAAAATCAAATAAAAGAAAAAAAAGAAAGAACTATAAAAAAAACTCTAAAAAACTCTAAATGCCTGTGGGGAGGTGGAAAACTTAGCGTAAGTTTCAAACCATCTTAATTAAGAGAAAAATAAATAAATTAAAATTAAAAATATTAAAAAAACAGAAAATAAAAAAAAAAAACCCCCAAAAATCAAAAAAATTGCAAAAATAACAAAGAATCAAAAAAAAAAAAAACAAAGAAAAAGAAAATGAAAAAAAAATCAAATCAAATCCTGAAACACATTTGGGTTCTGCAAGATTAAATTTTTGGTCCTGCCCTACTATATGGGAATGCACACCAAGCACTGAGTATCAAGAATTTAATGCTTGATTGTGTTTCACAAACATACTTTTGATGGAGGATGAGGTTGTGTTTGAGGAGAAAAATCAATATTGTAACAGAATTTTTTAATTCTTCCACCAAAATCCAAAAATTCAAAAAAATGAAATAAAAAAGTAAATAAAAAATCAAAAAAAAAGGACAATTTTAAATTTGCAACCCTACACACCTTGTTCACAACTAAAATTAGGTTGTGTGGCGAGGTTTGAAACCTATTTTACTTTTTTAAGGCCACTCCAAACCCATTTCAGTTGCGGATGGCGGCTCAAAACCCATTCCAGCCATGAATAGCTGCCCACAACCCCAAAATGGGTTGTGAGCAGCTGTTTATGACCCATTTCTGGTGAGCAAAAAAAAAGAAAATAAAAGACAAGAAATTAAAAATAAATTCAATTAAAATCACTAAAAATAAATATAGAAATTGAACAAATAAAAAAAAACACCAAAAAAAGAGAAAAGCGCAATAAAAAATTTTTAAAAAAAAAGAAGATTAAATGAAAATTCTAAAATTTTCACCACTCTGGGGCCATGAATGCGCAGCCCATATAAATAAAGGGTAATGTTAAATTCACAACTCCCGGTTGGGTGGGAGTTGTGTAGGGACCTACATGGCCCAGTGGATGCGTGGGGGCCCATACATGTGTCCAAAACAAATGTGTGGGCAAAAACACGCGTCTAAACGCTCCCAAGGGGTTGTCTCAAACACGCGCAACCCCCAGGGGGCTGTATATCCCCCTTACATGGTGTATTTAGGTTGTGTACCCATGTACATGGCAGTTTTGGGCCGTGTTTGGGGGGTATATGCCCCCCAGGGGTTGTGCCAAACATTTTGGGACCCCCTGGACCACATTTGGGTTCCATCAACCCAAATTTGGGATCAGCGTGTAACATGGGGGACTGTTGTTCCACATCTAGCAATCATAAAGTGACACTAAAGTGAAATTAGATGGAAATCAAGTGAAATAAAAGTGAAATTAAAGTGAAACTATAGGAAACTGCAAATAAAACATCCCACAAAATTGATCATTCTCAACTTGAAATTGAGAAAAATTGGTAGTTTTTCAATTGAAAGTTGGATTGAATACAGAAGTAGCATTGCATTTTTTTTGCATTATGGGAACAGTGGCAAGCCCTCCTTTTGACATGGCTGCATTAAAGGACTAAATTAGTGCAATGAACAAAGCTGTGGAAAAGAACAATTTGAGTAATGAAACATTGGAAGCCCCAATTTCATCCTCATCAAGGGTGAAAATTGAGAAACAAAATGTGTCACAAATGGACACTACCTCCGGTGGTGAGTAACATTTTATTTTACTCTGGTCTTTGGCTGATTTAATTTGATTTAAACTGATGGAGTGTATGCCATAAATATAACCATGAAACTGTAACTATGACTATGTAACTATGACAGATCCACTTGCCCCACCTCATGTGAGAGCTTTTCCTACTAGGGAAGAGGCACAAACGTATTGTAAAACATGGGCAATGAAGCATGGTTATGCCTTAACAGTTTTCACCTCAAAGTGTGATGAATATTTGGATTTAGCCTGTGATAGACATAGTTTTTACTCTGGAAAATTCCTAACCAAACGGTCAAGGCAAACTCACACAAGGAAGGTTGGGTGCAAGTTTTTAATCCATGCTAGTCACATGAAGGCAGATCCCTTGTGGTGAATCTCCTACAAAAGATGATCAACATAACCATGAACCATCTTCACACCCCTCAGTGCATCCTCACCTGAGGAGAATGTCTGGGGTATCCCTAGACAATCAAAAAGAAGGCATGGATGATGGGCTTAATACACTTCAACTGAAAAGAAAATTGAGCAAAATTGATGGTGGAAAATATGTTGATGAATGAACAATCTATAACACTAGGCCTAAGGTAGCGCTAGCAGAACTAAAGGGAAAAAGTGTCATGGAGGTCTTCTTTGAAAAAATTGGTAATTCAGGTTGGTTTCATCAAGCAAAATTCAGTGGAGAGGGTCACTTGGAGGCCCTATTCTTGGCTCACCCTGAGTCATTAAAGCTTTGCAAGAGATTTCATCCTACAGATATGATGGATTGTAATTATAACAAGATAAATAAGTAAAACATCCCCTTATTGTACATTTTAGGAATTAATTCCAACCAGAAAACTTTTACAAAAGCTTGTGTTTTTATAACAAGAGAAACGTTTGAGTTCTAAAGTTTGTCTGTAAATGCGCTAAAGGAGTTGGCTTATGATCCTTGACTTCCAAAAGTCTTTGTGAAAGACCATGAAAAAGCTTTGATCCATGCTCTAGAACAAATATTCCCTGAGTCAACAAGGCAGTGCTGTCAATGGCACTTGTCTAAAAACATACAAGCAAACTGTAAAGTGCGCTTTAATAATGAATTTGAAGGGTGGAAAAGCTTTATTTCTCTGTGGGCTAAGTATGGGGCCACAGAAAACAAGGAGGAGGCAGAGTTCAATGATGCAGAACTTAGAGTAAGTGCCAAATCACTGCCTCTACCATTAATCTTCCTAGTTCTGGGTTGCTGAAATTATGACTTGTATAAAGTGTTTTTTGGCAGACTGTGAGGATGTACTCAAGTATATGGATCATAATATCTTCTGTATCAAAGAGAAATTTGTAACTGCTTGGACTTTCAGAAACCCTGAATTGGGAAATAAAATAACGTCTTGGGATGAAGGGGCCCATGCTACTCTCAAACAATTCCATGCAAAGTTTTTGGGAAACATGTTGGATGTTTGGCAAAACCTAGAGGGCACAGTTTACAATCAAATTAAATTGGTTCAGGCTGCCCTTTAAAACTCTTTAATAAAGATTGGAATAGTTCTTCCTACTGAATTGTTACCATTGGGATACAAGGTGTATTGACAAGCAATCAAACTTGTTGGGGATCAATTAGAGGGATTAAAGTGGAACCATGATGGGGAAGTGTGCACCAAGTCATACTCAATGACTATGGGTTTGCCCTGTTCCCACCAAATAGTTGACCTACTAGGGTCAAGAGGCTCCGTTGTTCCTGAAGATGTTCATCCTCAGTGGAGGTTGGATTATGACCCTTGCAGTTATAGTCCTGTAAGTTGGTTTACTTTAGATTGTTCAAATAACTTTTTGATTAATGCTTTTTGATTGATGCTTTTGATTAATGATTTTTGATGAATGATTCTTGAATGATGATTCCTACTTGAATAAAATGATGATTCCTACTTGAATAAAATGATGATTCCTACTTTACTAATATTTGATACTTTTGAATTTTTGAAGGTCTATGTTGACGAACTGCTCAAAAATTCTCAGTTACATGAGAATCTCAATGAAATGATATTGAATCATCCTGACCAAGATTATTGCAGGCTGTTGAAGCACTTGATGAAGGACACATCCAATTATCAATCAAAGCCAAGACTTGAAACTAAAGTTTTGAGATTGAGCAGAGAGCATTCAGAATTCACAGATACCTGGCAAGATCCTTCTTGATTTGAACACATTCAAAAGGAACTTAAGCAGGGAAAGAGAAGTAGAAGGGCACCAAAGAAGAAAAGAAAAATAATTGTAAGTATTTTATTTTGTGAAAGGTTCATTTTTTGGTTTTAATGAAATGATGGAGGAATGTTTAGAGTCAAAGCCAGGCTCTTCATCTGAATTTCATAGTTCAGTGGAAGAGACTAAAAGTTCATTGGGTTTGGTGCCATTGGAATCCAATTCCTTTTTGAAGGATGAAGAAGACACAATGGAGGAGTCAAACAGAAGCTCATCTTTGGTGAGTTGTGATTCCTTTAATTAGATTAGAATTTTGGCTAACTAATTTTTGATTTTAGGAAGTAAATTACCTCAATCAGATACTGGAGAACTTACATAAGCTCTTGGGTGAGGTTTGGGACCCAGTTGGTGATGGGAATTGTGGTTTTAGAGTCATTTCTAAATCATTTGGGAATTATGACAATGGATGGTTTAAATTTTGTAAAGAAATGCTTGAAACTTTGAGGAAAAATAAGGGGTTCCATTCTAAGATCCTTGGTGGAAGTAAAGATGTTGGAAAGATAGAACAAAGGCTTTATGTTAATGAAATCAATGAAACAATTCCCTCTTCAAAATGGCTTTCAAAGCTTGACATGGGTCAAATAATAGCTGATACGTATGGAATACCAATATTTTTCATTTAATTGGATTCATGTTTTACTTATACTCCTATGAAAATGGGCTTAAAGGAAAAATCAGATACTATTTCACTTTGCTTTGTTAACAATAACAATTGTTTCCAGCTTGTACTTAAGGGAGACATGATTACAATCCTGCCCATAGTTTCCAAACCACATTCCATGATTTCTAAAAAAGCAGCTTGTTGGGTTGATCACCTCAAAGATCAACTTGAATTGCATTCTAACTTATATATTAATTTCATCATTTGGGTTTGGTTGAGCCTGATGATATTGTGACTCTATGAATATAAAGGGTTATCAAATTTTTAACATCATCATGTTGAGTGTTTTGAGTTAACATCATTATGATGAGTGTTTTGAATGAGATTTTAATGGTAAGTCAGTCAAAATTGTGTTGGGCTGATCCTATCACCTGCTTAACTTGTGTTAAGCATGTGATGGGATCAGCTTAAGACAATTTGAACATGTTTTTTTTGGTGTTTTTACTTCAGGGCTGGTCAAAAGACTTGTTTTTTTTGGCACTTTTACTTTAGGGCTGGTCAAAAGACTTCTTGTATTTTGTGGCCCTTTTAATTTAGGGCTAGTAAAGTTGAACTTGAATTTTTTACTTGAATCTGAAGAAAAATGGTTGGTTTCTTCAGTGTTTTTTGTTTTTGTTTTTATTTATTTATTTTGACTTATTTTTCTTTTATTCCATATATATTTTTTTTTACCAAAAAATCAAACTTTCTTGATCTTTTGGTGGATTTCTGTTTTTTTTTTTTTTGTATTTTTATTTAGTTTGTTTTAGTTTATTTTAGACCCTTCAATTTTTTTTCTTTTTTTTTGGGCCCACCAGACTTTAAGCCGTGTGGCACAGCTACACAACTACATTCAAGCCATGTAGAGCCCCACATGACTTGAATGTGGTTTGGCTGGCCGTGTGGCACAGCAAAACAACTACATTCAAGCCATGTGGGGCTCTACACAGCTTGAATGTAGTTGTGCGGCCCCCACATGGCGGTCTGGTGCTGTATGGAGTACAGCCAAACCACACTCAAATTGTGTGGGGCTCTGCACGGCTCAAATGTAGTTTTGTATTTGTGCCACACGGCTCAAATGAGTTGTGTACATGGCTCATTTGAGCCATGAATTGATCATCACCCATAAAGAAACAATGAGAAATTCTATGGGCCAGCCCTAAATTAAAAGCACCAAAAATTATATTAACAATGAAAGTCTATGGACCAGCCCTAAGGTAAAAACACCAGAAGTTAAATAAACAATGAAATTCTATGGTCCAGCCCTAACGTAAAAATTCCAAACAATACAAGGTCAAACTATGCCAAGCTGATCAAATGAGTTGGACTTGTATCAAGCCCACCTCAATGGACTAGCCCTAAAGTAAAAAAACCAATAAGGAATTCTATCAAGTCTACCTTAATGGACAGGCCCTAAAGTAACAACACCAAAAAAAAAAAATTCAACTTGTGTTAAGCTGATCCCATCACAAGAAGTAAAAATAACCCTTATGATGGGATCCGCCCAACACAAGTTGAACTGAATTACCAATAAATCTCATTCAAAACATTCAACATAATGATGTTAACTCAAAAGACTCAAAATGATCATTTTCAAAATGTAATAAAAATTTATATAAATAAAATTACAAAATCAGCATCAGAACCCAAAACCAAATGATGAAATTAGAATTATTTTTATGAATTAGAATACAAATTAAGTTGATCTTTAAGATGATGAACCCAACCAGAAGCCTTTTTAGAAGTCAAAGAAGCAGGTCTGGAAACAATTGGAAGGATTGCAATCATTTCTCCCTCAAGTAAAAGATGAACCCAGTGATTATTGTTTACAAAGAAATTGAAGTTAGAATCTGCTTGTTCTTTTACACCAATTTTCATAGGACTATAAGTACAAAATCAATACAATCAAACAAAACATATTGGTCTTCCATAAGTATCAGCTATTAATTGGCCCATGTCAAGCTTTACAATCCATTTTGAAGAGGGAATCTTTTTATTGATGTTGTTAATATTGGGTCTTTGTTCTAACTTTTCAATATCTTTACTGCCACCAAGGACCTTAGAATATCATGTCTTCATTTTTCTCAATGTTTAAAGCATGTCCTTTTGTACTTTAAACTGAACATGCTCATTTTACCCAAGTGACTTTGAAATGAATCTAAATATGAAATTCCCATCACCAACTGGATCCAAAACCTCACCCAAGAACTTATGTAAGTTCTCAGGTATTTGATTGAGGTATTTCACTTTGGGTTCCCATGATTGAAACTAACATAGTATTCATTCTTTTAAGGGTGATGATATATTCATGCCACAAATGAGCTGTGTGGCGTGCAACACGGCTTAATTGTAGTTCTGGAGCCGCCATGCAACTTGATGTAGTCATGCGGCCCCCACAAAAAGGCCTAGGTTGTGTGGCACAAAACCCAACTACATTCAAGTTGTGTTGGCTTGTAAATGACTTGCATTTAGTCATGTTCTGTGCCACACAACTTCAAGTGTTGTGGGCTAAAATAAATCTATAAATCAATAAATGAAAAATTTAAAAGCTCAAACAAACTAAACAAAAATAGAAAAAAACAGAAATCAACCAAAAGATAAAAAAATGTTGATTTTTGGTTAAAAAAAACAAAAATAAGTAAAACAAATAAAAAAAAAACAAATAAAAGAAAAAAAACTGAAGACAACCAAAAAAACAAAAATTAAATAAAAAATGAAATAGTATATGGAGAAGCCCTAAAGTATAAATGCCCAAAAATACAATTTCAAATTGAATACCTGTAATGTAATAAAAAAAAGTAACTTGACAAGCCCTAAAGTAAAAGCACCAAAAAAAACGTCAAACTTGTGTTAAGCTGATATCATCACAAGAAGTAAAAATAATCCTTATCATTGTATCAGCCCAACCCAAGTTGAACTGACTTACCCATAAAGTTTCATTCAAAACACTCATCATAATTATTTTAACTCAAAAAACTCAAACATAATGATGTTCAAAATGTGATAACCCTTTATATTAATAGAATCACAAGTTAGTTGCATCAGAATTATTAGTCATGTGGAAACCCAATGATGAGATTATCTCTATAATTGAAGTCTATAATCAATAATAAAAATGCTTTTGATATTTGAGATGATCAACCAATCCAGAATCTTTCTTTGAAATGAAAGCAAAGGTTTTTGCTAAAATGGGCAGGATTGGAATCATTTTCCCCTCAATTAATAATAGAAAGCAGTGGTTATTGTTGACTAATGAAATATAAATAGGCTCTGATTGATCTGTAACAACTTTTTTTATTTGAGTATAAGAACAAAATGGTCATCAACATATCCCCCACCTACAATCTTGCTCAATTTTATTTTCAGTTGAATAGTATTGAACCCATAATTCATGCCTTCTGTTAAATTCACTAAGGCCATCCCAGAGATTTTCCTCAGGTGAGGATGCACTGAGGTATGTGGAGATTGTTCATGGTTATTTTTATCATTCCTGTAGGAGATTTGCCACAAGGGGTCTTCCTTCATGCAACTTGCACAGATTAAAAATTTGCACCCAACCTTCCTTGTGTGAGTTTTCCTTGACCTTTTGGTAAGCAATTGCCCAGAGTACACACCATGTCTATCACAGGCTAAATCCAGATATTTATCATGCTTTGAGTTGAAAACTGTTAAAGTGTAACCATGATTCATTGCCAATGTTTGAAAATAGTTTTGTGCCTCTTCAATAGTAGGAAAAGCTCTCACAGGAGGTGGGTGAAGTGGATCTTTCATATTTACATAGGTACATAGTTACCAGCTTCCAATCAGTTTCCATCAAATTAAATGAGGCAAATACCAGAGTAACATAAAATGTTGCTCACCACCAGAGGTCATGTCCATTTGTGAAACATTTTTTTCCTCAATAGTCACCCTAGATGAGGATGCAATTGGGGCTTCCAATGAATCATTACCCAAATCCTGTTTTTCTGCAGCTTTGTTCATGTCACTATTAATTCACTCCTTTGATGCAGCCATTTTGCAAAAAGGAGGGCTTGCCACTGTGACCATAATTAAAAAAAATTCAACAGTATTTCAGTAATCAATCCAACTTTCAATTGAACAACTACAAAGTTTTAACACTTTTGATTTGAGAAAGATTAGGTTTAGTGGGACTTTTTTTGCATTTTCACTTTAGTTTCCCTTTGAATTCACTTTCTTACACTCTATATTCACTTTAATTTCATTTGGGGATTGCTAGGTGTGGTCCAAAAGTACCAAATTGAATACGTTGATCCCAAATTTGGGTTTATGGAACCCAAATGTGGTCTGGGGGGTCTCAAAAAGTTTGGAATGACCCCTGGGGTGTTGCATACTCCTCAAAATGCCTTAAAACAGCAGTGTACGGGTTAAACAACTCAAAAGAACCATGTACAGGGGGTTTACAACTCCCCATGGGTTGCGCATGTTTGAAAAAGCGCTTCCAATGCGTGTAGACACATTTTTGGCCTGCATGTGCGCTTTGGATGCATATATGGGCCCCCAAGCGTCCATTGGGCCCTGTAGGGCCTCACACAACTCCCAAACAACTGGGTGTTGTGAATTTATCACCAAACTTCTTTTAATCAAATAAATGAAATGAATAATCACCAAAGAGGGGCTTCTGGTTGACTTGTCCACTTCTTCTTCCTCAGAGGAGGAAGAAGATTCCAAATGAAGGGAGCCTCATTCACTTGCAGAATCTTTGTCTGAAATATGATATTCAGATGAAGAGCCTTCCTTCCATTACAGAAACAATTTTCACATCAGTTCACTAAACCGTAAAACCAAACAATTCTCAAAATAAAAGACTTACAGAATTTGGTATTTTGAATTCCATTCCAACCATTTTTCCCTCTTAAGTTCTCCTTCAACGTTTTGAAATTTTGGAATTTCACAACAAGTGGCTTTCAATTTGGGTTTACTGCGGCTGGAACATAAGACCTTTGAATCAAGCCTTGGCTTGGAAATAAAAGTAGATTTATATTTGGAATGGAATATAAAATCTCCAATCTGAATTGTTGAGGTTTTCCCATAGGCATGAAATTCAACTTATTAAACAATTGGGATTTTTCAAGCACTGGATCTGTGTCAATCTTTCAAGCAAAAAAATAATGAATCTGTCAATCCTATCATGGGTACCCTTCAAAAAACCAAAAAAGACTAGTTAATTTACTAGAAGGTTCCTATTCTAACCTCCAATGAGGATGAAACTCCTCACGCACAACAGATCCTCTTGATGCTAGTATTTCTGCTAAGATGTGGGAAAATATCAAGCCAATTTTTCTTGAATAAGACTTTGAGCACACCTTTACATCATGGTAACACTTTAACTTATTGGAATTTTCCTAATGAGTTTAATTGGCTTGATTGAAAATTATTAACTCAAAGGTGAAAGTTTTTTTGGAAGAAAGGTTCCTAACTTTATTCAAGAGTTTTTAAGTGACAAATGCACTAATTGGATTTGGCTTTCAATAGTTCTTTCAAGGTGTTTCCACATATCAAAAAGTTTCCCCAAAGATCCCCCAATTAATTATTTGAAATTAGCTTGGGCCCCTTCTACCCAAGACGCTGTTTTGTTTCCAAAGTCAGGGTTGACACAAGTCCACACTGTTAAAAACCTCTCTTTGATAGGGAAAATTTTATTTTCCAAAAAATTGAGCACTTCCTCATGGTCTTTCATGTAAAAATATATAAACGTTTCAACACAAGCATTCCAAGCAGAGATGAACAGAAGAAGCAATAAATTGGCCTAATGTGAGTTCCAAATCATTGACTTCTGCCCCCCCTTGGTTTTAAATGCCCCACAATTTTCCCAAAGAGTCATAAAATTCTGCCATCCTAAATTTTCATTACTGAATTAAACTTTACAATTTGCTTGAATATCTTTAGAAAATTTCCAGGAGCACAACTGTCTGGATGAATCAGGCAAACAATGTTCAATTTTCCATGGTCATCCAAAAAGACTTTGGAAAGCCTCTTGGGATCATCAGCCAACTCTTTTAATTCATTCAATTCCCAACTGTAAAAATAATGCTTTTATTTTTTTATGAAGATAAAAGCCTTTTTAAAGCCGTTCCTGTGGGCTGCCATTCCTACAAAATGAAACAGAGAAATTTTTTACCTATTTGTTTTATAAGTGAAATCTAACAAAGCAATATGGTGGAATTTTTTACAAAGTTTTATAGAATCACAATGAGCCAAGAAAAGGGCCTCTAAGTGACCCTCTACACCAAATTTTGACCTGTAAAGCCACTGGTTTTCCTGGAACATTTCAAATAGAGCGTCCATAACATTATTCCCATTCATTTCTGCTTGCTTTACCTTTCGCTTAGTGTTATAGATCTTTCTATTTTCAATGTACTCTCCAACATTGATCTTACTTGATTTCCTTTTAATCTGAACCATATTGAGCCCATCTTTAATTCCCCCTTTACATTGATCCAAGGCTGGAACAGAGATTCTCCCCAGTTGAGGATGCACTGAGGTGTTTTCAGATGGTTGATGATTGTGTTGGTCATTTCTAAATGAGTGATGCCATGTGGGATCTGCTACTGTAAAACTTACACAGATCATAAATTGACACCCAACCTCCCTTGTGTCAGTTTTCCTTTGCTGTTTGGTGAGGTATGGCCCCTGATATACTCCAAATATGTTGCATGCTAGATCAAAATATTTATCCTTTTTTGACTTGAATATTTTCAATGCTTAGCGATGCATGGCTTCCCATTTTTGACAATAAATTTCTGCATCTTTCCTACTGGAAAGGCTCTCACAGGAGGAGGTTCAACAAATGGCATCTGAAATGTGGCCCACCACCTTTAGTCAATGCCAGTTGTGGAGAAACATCTTGTTCATCAATTGTAACCCTAGATGAGGAGGCAATTTGGGCTTCAAACTTTTTATTTTCCAACTCCCTACCCAAATACCTGGATTTCAAAGCTTTGTTAACAATACTTTCAGTTAAGTTGGTTAATGCAGCCATGTTTAAACCAGGGGGGCTTGGTCTTGCCACTGTTCCAATAATACCAAAAGAATCCAAGCCAATTTATTATCCAATCAAAATTTTTTTAAAAACTCAATATTGTACTCTTTTTTGGGTTGAGAAAAATAAAATTATCCAAAAAGCAAGTGGTGTGTATGGTTTGTGTATCTGACTAGCAAGTTTTGTGTACAGTTTCTGAAAATTCTTTGTGTTCCCAAGTTCTTTTTGTGTTTGAAAATAGTCATACATAGTATGCCACATCCCCAGATTTGGGTTGATGGCGCTCAAATGCGGTCCAGGGGTGCCTAGGTACCCAAATTATCCCCTAAAATAGCCCATTTGGGGAAAAATAGCCCCAAATGGGCCTTGAAAACAGGCACAACCCCCGCTGACAACTTGCACATCCCCAGGGGGGTTGTGAAGCAACAATTGCAACCCTTTATCAGTTGCAATCAGGGATTTGCAACCCTTTTTGAGTTGAAACTGGGACTTTGCAACCCCCCGGGGAATGCACAAGTTGTGAGCAGCTTTTCTTGCTTTTTTTAGAGTTTTGAGCACCATTCACAACACATTTGGCTTTTGAAAGGGGATTCACACCCTTTTCAAACACTGGGGTTATGAATTTCATTGCCCAAAATGAAATAAAAATCAAGTGCATTATTTTTCTTATGAACCTTATTATTAAATACATCAGTATTTTATAACCCCATTAAGTTTTGCACACATTGGCATTTACTTGGTTTGGGTGGGTTACATATACTGTTGGTTATAATTTGACCAGGTGGAGGGTGAAAGCCACTGGACAACATTGGTTTCTTCCAGCTGAAATTTTAAGTCCTGCCCTGCTATATAGGATCGCACACCAGCCCGGTGAGTATCCTCAAATTGACCGCTTGATGATGCTTCACAAACACAGTTTTTTGTGAGGATGAGATAGTTTTTGGGTGGCAACATCAAAATTCTTCAAAAAATTTCACTCTAAAAAAAATAAATCTTGAAAATATAAAAAAAATTAATTGGTTTTGAGAAAATTGACCACTAAAAGAAAAAAAAGGATTTAAAGAAATTTTTAGAACAAACTGTTAGAATTTGAGTTTTCATATATTTGACTTTCACTGGAGTTTAGAGTATAATTGATTGGATTGATGTGATCTTATTATTGTTATCTTAAACTACTCAAAAAACAGGTAAAATATAACTAGGCTGTGTTATAACAAAGATAAATTATATCTGTTATTTGATAGAGGATCTTGTGTTGTAGTATTGTGATTGTCAGACTGTCTAATCATAGCATTTCACTTACCATGCCACTTAAACTGCGTATGCTAATTTTACCTTATTCATTTTGTACTCAACCACTTGTTGGCCAATCATGTATTTATTCTACATAAACCATGGTTCTCTCAAGTGGAATTCATCATCTGTTCATTCACAACATCAACTGGAGTGTCCTTTTCCTCCTGTCCTCAGGTCCGTTACGCTTGACGTTATAAGCTCCTTTTCATTCATTTCTCTTTACCTTTAATTTAACCAGAGCCCAAGCTCTTTTTATCTTTAAACAAACAAAAAATCCAAGGAAAATAGTTTAAACATAAATTGAGAATAAAACCAAGCACAAAAGAATGGGAATTATTTCCACTGACACCTGGCCAGTTTCAAAAGGTCATTTAGGTACTAGGGATGATTTTATGTTCTTTTGATCTTTTTGTTTTGATATTTCCAAGAAAAAAAGACAGAAAAAATTATGAAAGAAGTTTCAATACCAATCCTTTTGTGTGATAGATCACTTTCAATATTTTTGATGAAAAATTAATTATATTTTACTGAAATTTATTTTATTTTTTATTGAAATGTAATAAAAATAAGATTTCAAAATGTAGAGCACCCCATTTTCTACCCCTTTCATTTAAACTTATTTTAATGTTGATAAATTTTTTATGGGTCAAAAGCTTTGATTGAAATTAGAAATCATTTATTTTCAATCTTTTAATAATATTCCAAATACTTGACAAGAAAAAAAAATTGATTGCTGATGCTAAAAAATTATTGAAAAGGATGTTATTTTCAAAGTCTTTTCATGTTGGATCCAATTTTCAGAAGCCCATAAAACATAAAAAAATCTCAAAATGATATTTCAACAATTTTGAATTGATTTTGAAACATTTCAAGCCTTGGAAGAACCAAAAAAAAAAATGAGATGTAAAATGAAAATTTCTACAAATGCATTGAGACTGTCTTTTTTTATTCTTGGTTTTTGGACAGATTTTTGAAGGTCTCATAAAGTAATTTGAAAAGTCTGAAATATTTTTTATACAGGCTTTGCATACCAATCTACAAGGCTGCAGTGTTTTAAATCTCACAAAAAAAACTTGTTGAAATGCCTGTGCTCCAAGGAAATTCCTGTGTGTACAGAACATCAGGGGCATGTACAGTATCTGTGTATTTAAGCGCAAGGATTGTGAAAATAATAATTGCCAGAAAAAAAAATCCAAATCAAGAACATTTGAAAAAAATCAAACACAATGAAAAAAAATAAGAAAAAAACGAAACAAGGGATAAATCAAAAAGCTAAAAATTAAAATGCAAAATCAAAATCAAAAAAATTTAATTTTCATGTGTTGATTAAAAGCTCAAATAAAAAACAAGGGAATTAATTTTCTCATGCCCCCAATCCTTTAAATCATTGAATTTTATGTCTGCTGTCATACTGACACCAAACTCAGTCTAACCTCAGGCCTGATCTACTTTCTCAGGAACTTCAACCTCAGGGCTCAGGAGACTTACATCAATATGTCTCCAGTAACTATATAGCTCAGGATCTTCATGCAGTACATATCTACATATAGCCTAACCTCATACTATACACAGATAGACTCCATAGGCTTGCACATACTCAATCTCCCAGGCTCTACTCTACCTCTCTGTCTAACCCATACCTCTTTTGGTTATCTCTCTGTCTAACCCATACCTCTTTGGGTTATCTCTCTGTCTAACCCATACCTCCTCTGTGTGTTTTATCCTTTGGGAATCTTTATGTACATCCTCTTGCAGATTGTATAACATACTCTCTCTACTTAGTACATAGTGTCATGACCCCCATGTACACTGTACATCCTTCAACTGTACTCTCCCAACTTAGACAGCTCAGACCTGGAACCTTGCCCCAATGTAGAAGCATCCTAACCTAATGTAGTAGCATACCTGATCAACCCTCTCTGTTACTTAGACTGTTCCCATGACATCATGTGTATAGTCTGAGCCCCAGTCACTTGTACCTCTGTTGTAGTTCCAACCTCTTGTCTATTTAATAAGCCTCCTCTTCCCTCTTCCTGATGTTTCCCCAAGAAATCAGTTTACTACTTCTTACTAGGAGATCTTTCCCAGCAAGTGTCATTCAGCACCCTTCAACCCAATCCTCCTCTGCTCCTGTTAGCCTCCTTCAGTAAAACTTGCCCCCAAGCCTACTGTGGGTAGAGACCCCTCTGTGCCAAGCCCTGCTTGCATGTCAGCAGCCCTTGTGACATTAAACTGATTTCTTCCCCAATAACCCCTTCTTCACCAACCACACTCCCTATCCCTTTAGACAGCATCAAATCTTGCTATTGAGTTGTGGCAATTTTTGTTTGCTTTATTTCTGTCCCAACCTTGAACTTGGCTATTTGATTTGTGGCCATTTTCATTGCTTCCCTTACCTTACTGTCAAACCTACTCAAAGATCCAGCTCTCCATCCTCTAAGTATCACTTTGACGCTTTGACACTTTGACACTTTGATGCTTTGATGCTTTGACACTTCGACGCTTCAACGCTTCAACACTTTGACACTTAGACAAGGTATAGTAACCAGTATTTGACTGTCCCATAAAGGTAATCAGAGGAAGAAAAATTCCTTTTAATCATTTTATTCTTTCTCCAAGGTGAAGAACAACTTTTGGGTAAATAATTATTCTTAGAAGTAAGAATGCCCTCATGATGTGCTATTTTTTCTCGCATTTCTAGCCCAGCAGTCATCTGTAGCTCCAGGCGGAGAGGTGCCACTGAACCTACTGACCATTCTACCCCTAGATCTCGTGGAACAGGTAGGACTTTTTCTAACTTGGCTGCACCAGTGGTTACCACTTTCACTCCTATGGATACAGGTTTATTGGAACCTATTCCCCAAGTATCCCTTTCTACTATTCCTTCTTCTGAAAATGCTAGCCTCCACAGAGTCACAGGTCAGTTTCCAAGCCCAGGTTAGCATGGTTTGGACTCTCCTGCCTATGATGCAAGCATGGTCCCAATCCCAGGAGAAGGTGAGGAAGATGAAGAGGATGAGGACTCAGGATTTGATTCTAGAATCTTGAGTGGCCTGGGTTCACCATCCCCAGAGGGTAATCCTAGTCAAACTTCTAATGAAACAGCAGTTCCTTCACCTTCCCCACACACCAACCTTCCTTCCACCACTCAGGCTCCTTCAACTGACCCTGCCCTGCTGGTCATTCTTCAGCAAATGACCACTGCAATGACTCATCTTTCTAAACCTGCTGACCAAGGACCCTCTGCTAACTTTAAATCTCCATCTATCAATGCCCCAGAAAAATTTGATGGGACTAACCCAACCAAGCTTAGACCCTTCCTTCAAGCTTGTGAACTAATCTTTGGAAATGATGAGAGAGTTTTTGCTAATGACAGAAAGAAAGTATTTTTTACAGTCTCCTACCTTTCAGGAAATGCCAGTCGATGGATCCAACCCTATCTTGCTCACATTGGTAATCATGAGCCAGACTTCATACTTAACTCCTGGCTTCTATTCACTCAACAGCTTCATACCCTTTTTGGGGATTGTCTGGAAATCCAGCTTGCTGAGAAGGAGTTAAACCTTCTTAAGATGAAAGACAATGGTTACGCTACTAACTATATCATTGAATTCAGGACACTTATGACTAAGGTCTCTGGGTGGGGTGATAAAGCCTTTTTCTTTAATTTTAGACAGGGTCTCCCAGCCAGATTACTGGACCAACTAGCTGGTTATGATGGACCTCAAGAAACCTTGCAAGACCTAATGGATATTGTTCTTAAGTATGACAATTGTTACCATGAAAGGATCCGGGAGAAGTCCTTCACTCTCCCTCAGACTTCAAGACCTGGACCCAGTCTTCCCAATCCTCAGAAATCTTGACAGACCAGCCAACCAGGTAGGTTTAAGGGGAAGGCTAAGACAACGCCTACTAATTCTAATCCAACCTATGTTCCCAATCCCAACGTGGGAGAGGATGGACACCTCAAGGCTGAAGAAAAAGCTAGGAGAGAAAGAGAGGGTTTGTGTAACTACTGTGGAGTAACTCACAAAATTAGTCTCTGCAGGAAACGTCCAGATTTTAAGCCTTGCCAGAAGCCCAATCCTATGAAACCCAAAAAGGTAAAAGACTAGGTGATGGGAATGTTGTACTCCTTGACCATCATCCTCCCAATATTTGAGCACAAACTTTGGAAAGAAAAGACTCTAACCCTCCTTCTAAAGACTTACGTTTTGTTTGCTTGTCCAATAACCAGGCTTACAGTGTACTTGTTGACTCTGGAGCAACTCAATCTGTTATTTCAAAATCTATGGTTTCAAAGTTTTCTCTGTCACTCAAACCTCTGACCACTCCTATCTTCTTATTTACCCTCAGTCCTTCTGACTCACCTTCCCAGGAAATCACCCATAAGGTTTCCTTCAATTTTTCTTTGCCCTCTTTTCACAACTTAGAATGGGATTTCTTGGTTGTTGATACTCCCCCCAAAGAAGACATTATTCTCTTTGAACCTTCTAGAATTTTCTTTATCTCTGCAAAACAGGTTGAAAAACAATTGGAAACCTTAATTCAGTCCCAGATCTCCAACAAATCAACCCAGCAGATTATTCAGAAGCTACATAAAAAGGAACAAGTAAAGAGTTATCTTATAGACCCAGACACTGGAATCCTTATTTTCCAAAATAGGATAGCAATCCCCAAGGAGGATGAACAACTCCAACTTGAAATACTTTGACAAAGACATGACTCTCCCCTCTCTGGCCACCCTGGAAAAGACAAAACAGCTGATCTAGTCAAAAGAGATTTCCATTGGGAAAATATGACTTCCTTTATCAAAGATTATGTTTCTTCTTGTTACCTTTGCAGCAGAAAAAAAGCCAGTCACCACAAAAAGTTTGGAATCCTCCAACCCTTACCAATTCCAGATTCTCCCTGGGCTTCACTCTCTATGGACTTCATCTCACAACTGCCACTATCCAATGGATTTGACTCAATACTTGTGGTAGTTGATTGTTTTTCAAAAATGTCACTCTTTATTAAAACCAGAACTGATATCTCCTCTGTGGAGTTAGCTAACATACTAATTTCTCATGTTTTTACTAAACATGGCCTCCCAACTGACATTGTCAGTGACAGAGGATCTTTATTTGTTTCATCCTTTTGGAAACTTGTATGTGAAAAATTACAGATAAAAAGAAATCTTTCCACAGCTTATCACCCTGAAACAGATGGACAGAGGGAACGAGTAAATCAGATCCTAGAACAATTTCTTAGGATGTATGTCAGTTATCACCAAGACGACTGGGATACCTGGATCCCCCTTGCTGAATTTGCTTACAATAATTCCACTCATGCTTCTACTAAGCAATCTCCTTTTTTCAGCATCTATGGACAACACCCCAACTTTGAAAGTCTCCATGTAGTAGATGATCAACCTGCAAGCCAATAAATAACCCAGATTCACCAGAATCAGAAGTTATTGAGTATTGAAATGGAAAAGGCAATTAAAACCTACAAAAGATATGCTGACCTAAAAAGAAGTGACTTTCCCGCCTCATTTGCTGTTGTAAACAAATTTTTGCTCTCTTCTAAAAATATAAAAACTAATCTTCCAACTCATAAGCTCCCAGAGCAATGGTTAGGTCCTTTTTTGATTACAGAACAGATTGGAAAAAGTTCATTCAAGCTTCAACTCCCTCAGCAATGGTCCACCATTCACCCTGTATTCCACTCCTCCTTACTAAAGCCATATCAGGACAACTCACTATCCTCTAGGCACCAACCACCAACTGAGCCAGTCAAAATTGATGGTGAAGAAGAATGGGAAGTGTCTCAGATATTGGATTCCAAACTTAAGAGAGGGAAATTATTTTACTTAGTTGAATGGAAAGGCTTCCAGAATGACAAGGAACGCACTACTTGGGAACCTCACTCTAATCTTACCAACTGCCCTACTTTACTTCAAGACTTCCATAAACTCTACCCTTCAACCCAATCCTCCTCTACTCCTTGTAACCTCCTTCAGTAACCTTGCCCCTAAGCCTACTGTCCCCATTGCACACCTTTGCTGCTACATTGACAGATACTTTATTTGAAAGTAATTTCAAGAATTCATTGTTTTAAATCATTAAACAGCAGTCACCTACCTGGGTTTCAATATAAAACCTTGAAATAAATTATTGGTACTTTTGGGGAAATTATAACCCATCCAAAAATGTAATCAAAAAATTAAAAAAAACACAACAACTAATTTTTCAATGGATTTTTGAATCCTTATTTTGGCTATTTTAATCAATTTTTTTTTACTATTTCAGCTATCAGAAATTTCAAAAGACATCCAAAAAGTTTTCAATGTTTTCCCAGATTATTTGGATGTATTCTTTTACCTTAAAAAATTCCTTCAAAAAACCAAAAAAATCCAAAAAATAAAATTTCTCACTGGAACTTTGCATCCTAACATTTTCATTTTGATTTCAATTTTCATGATGATTAAAGCTATCAGAAATTTAAAAAAAATTCAAAGAGTATTATAAAATTTTTTTAAGAATATTTAGATATATTATTTTACCTTAAAAACTTGTTCAAAAAACCAAAACATCCAAAAGATTAAGTTTTCTCATTGGACTTTTGGAAACTTTTGTTTGTCTTTTTGATTATTTTTTGTTGGTTGTTCAAGCTTTTAGAAAATTGAAAAAAATATCAAAGAGATGTTAAATATACTTCCTAGAATTTTTGGATGTATTTTTTTACCTTAAAAAATCCCTTCAAAAAACCAAAAAATTCAAAAAATTGAATTTTCTCATTGGATTTTTGGATCCTTTTGTTTGCCTTTTAAATTAATTCTTTTTGGCTGATTCCATATTTCAGAAATTCAAAAAAAGTAAGCTTCTTATTACTTTTTACAGATCTTTGGATGTATGCATACACCTTAAAAATTAATTAAAAAAATCAAAAAATAAAGAACAAATATGGATACAAATATAATATTTTATTCATCAATGATGTTATTCATGTTTCTGCTTGATGTTCTTGGAGGTAACAAAACCTTATTATCAAGCTCTAAATGTTTCTGAATAATGGTTTTCCAACATTTGGAATCCTCTGTCACAAAGCTTTTCCATAGCAGATCTTACTCAAGAGCTGGAAATTATCAGACTTGAAATGGAATGAGACTGGATTTTTGAAATATTCTTAAAGAATGAAGAAAATAGGAGAATATTTGGAATTTGGAGCGGGAGGAGAATTCAGAGGAATATAATTGCAAGGCATTAAAGAAGAAAACAGAACCACTGGACACTTATATGTTTCATCTAGAAGGAAACAATGGCATGGAAATTTCATCCTTATATTTATGGGAGCTGGGCCAGAAAGGTGTTTCAGTTTCCTTCTTCCTTCTTGGAAATTTTCAACCCAAATTTCATGAAGTAATCATGGTTCATTGAAGATTGGGTTTGAATCAAGCTCTTTCACCATTTCTTTCCCAAGTTAAATCAAGTCTTCTGAGTTCCTTCCAAATCAAATTGCTGCTGATCTAAAGCCACAGTTCCCATCCCCTATAAGATCTTGAACATATGATATATGTGGAATGGCTGCTTTGGGGGAAATAAAATCTTTACATGGGAGCTAAAACTAGAAATAAAAATTTTTCCATAAAAGAAAATATGGTCTAGAGTTAAACCTTAATTCTTCAATTGTGACTTTGTCAAAGCTTCCAGAAGAAGAATAAGATAATGTTTAGAAAACCTAGAGTGAAAACCCAAAATAAATCAGAAAAAATTAAAAAATGAGAAAATATCAAATTGACTCAATTTCTCACTCATTTTTGTTGCTGTTTGTGCTAATACCTTCCTTTGAGGAAGATGGTAAGGTACAAAAAAATCTTCATTGGATTTATTTTGTCTCTTGATTCTTGTACCTGGATTGTATTTAGGAGAAGCAACCAAATTATTCACAATGGGTCCAGACCTCTGATAAAGTTTGAATGAAAAAATTAATGAAAAACAACAAATATCCAAAAAATCAACAAAAATAAAAGAAAATGAAAGCTCAACCTCTTTATAACATGCAAATCTAGCTTTTCTTTGTCTTCTTCATCTTCCCATTCATCCAAATCTGGCACCTCTTCATCTTCTGAATATTCCTCTTCAGTCAGAAATTCACCCTATGTTAAAGAAATGACAAGGACTCACTAAAAAAACAATCCATTGCAGAAGAAATAATAATAGATATAAAGTTAACTCTAAAAATTCATTCCTCCTTCTTTTTTCCCATCTCCTTTGCCTTGATTTCCTACCACTTTCTTGAAAACTGAACATATAGGAAGAAAATATTAATTATGAAATTTGATGTATTTTTTTTCCAAAGAATGGTGACTGACCTTGGAATTTGCTATGAATTTCTTCTTTGGAATTCCTCTCCTCTTGTATTCTTCTAAATATTCAAAAACAGATGGATCACCTTTGCTTGAGGACTGAGATATCTTCTTGAAATTATTGGCTGCTCCTTTGGGTCTTCCTCTTACTTTGAATCTTCAAGTGTAATTTAGAAGAACCCAAGAAGAGAGGAAGGCCAAAGTATGAATTCATAGCAAAATCCAAGGTCAGTCACCATTCTTTGGAAAAAAATATCAAATTTAATAATTATTATTTTCTTCCTATTTGTTCAGGTTTCAAGAAAGTGGAAGGCCATCAAGGGGAAGGGGAAGGGAAAAAAGAAGGAGGAATCATTTTAAGAGGAAATTTTATATCTATAATGATTTCTTCTGCAATGGATTGTTTTTTTAATGAGTCCAAAAACAGATTGATCTATTTTAATTGAGAACTGAGAGATCTTTGTGAAATTATTGGCTGCTCCTTGCATCTTTGAGTGGAATTGGGCTCTTGGATCAGAGTAAATTGATATATCCTGCTGTATAGCTTCTTGTTATCAACCAGATAATATTGCTGTTATCCAAGTGGAAACTTGCAGAATTCTTCAAATAGTTCAGTGAGATTTATTTGTTCATTACTGATTGTCAATGGAACTTCAAGGGTTTCTGATTCTTAAGTTGAATCAGGTTTCAGAGTTGACTGGAGAATGAAAAAACAAAATAAATCAGGAAATTATCAATTTGAGCTTGAATCCAAAAAAAAAGAAAAAAGAAAAACAAATACTGAGAAGGGGGCTTTGAAATGCCCTTGAGGAAAAAATATTCAAGTTGGAAGAGTTCACCCTTCCTGATAGCCAATTTGAATTTGTGAATATATGGTATAACCATGTAAGAAAAGTAATTACAGTTGGTAAAAGAGGTGGAAGATTCAGGAACCTGATGAAATGAATGAACTTTTTTGAGGGAAAAGTGGCTGATTTTTCCAGAAAAATGATCCACACAGTGAGGTAAACAAATGAGATTCTTGAATTGTTTCTGAGAGGTTTCAATATCTATCTCATGGTTTTGGATGGTGATGGAATTGTAAATTTTTTGAACTGCATTAGAAAAGCTCCAAGAGATGAATTAATCAAATTTTTGATTAAGAAGTGTATTCCTTCTATTCTTGGGGTACTTGTTTTTCCAAAGTGATATTGCTTGTTGGTCAAATAGGAGAAAAAACTTATTTTTAAAGAAATTTAGTTCTGAATATGGTAGTCAGAAGTGGGAGGATTCCGGACAAAAGAGAGCTTTGTGAGGTTTTCCTGATAGCTTGATTCAGATTTGGAATTTGACAACTGATGTAATTTTTTCTGGAACAGCTTTCATTCATCTTCAGATTGAAAGTGCTTCCTGCAATGGGTTTGAATATTTTTGGAAACGTGCAAGAAACAGAGAAGATGATGAAAGTAAGGGAAAAATTTTTCAATGTAATTAATAACTGCTTTTTATTTTTCTGTAACAATTGCCCTGGGTTCTTGATTATCTAAAATATCAAGAAGTTGAGGAGGGGCCCATTCATATTTCTACTGTTTATCTTGAGATAAAAAAAGGAGTCAATTGAGAAACCTTTTGGACAATTGTTCACTCCAACATTATGAAGAAGGGGAATCCAATACTTTCTTGTTTTTGATGTACATTCCATCAATATAAGAGTAGGGAGACATATGAGAAGTTTCATTGGATCAGGGTTTGAAATGAATAAAGAAGTGATTTGACCATCCAAATTGTACATTTTGTAGATAAAAGATGAATCCTGGAGTTCCAGCATGAGTGCTTCAAAAGGGCTTTTGCCATCAGGGGCATGGTTTTGTATTTTTTATCTTTTTTTATAAATGGTATTCAGGATTTGATTGAAGGGTGATGAAGAGTTTTGTATAAGAGAGTTTAGAATTTTTAAGGGGGGAACTCCAAATTTGGTTAAATTTTCAACCATGTCTTTTTGCTTCCCTTGAATTGTTCTGTGGATAGGATAAGTGGAAGGATCATTTGAAGGTGTATTTTTTGTTGTGTGGGAAATATAAATTTAACCACCCAGAAACCAAAACTTTTGAAAAAATTGCCTGAAAAT
>CM062641.1:8218364-8443223 GCA_025617555.3 Puccinia polysora
TTGTGGAGAAACATCTTGTTCATCAATTGTAACCCTAGATGAGGAGGCAATTTGGGCTTCAAACTTTTTATTTTCCAACTCCCTACCCAAATACCTGGATTTCAAAGCTTTGTTAACAATACTTTCAGTTAAGTTGGTTAATGCAGCCATGTTTAAACCAGGGGGGCTTGGTCTTGCCACTGTTCCAATAATACCAAAAGAATCCAAGCCAATTTATTATCCAATCAAAATTTTTTTAAAAACTCAATATTGTACTCTTTTTTGGGTTGAGAAAAATAAAATTATCCAAAAAGCAAGTGGTGTGTATGGTTTGTGTATCTGACTAGCAAGTTTTGTGTACAGTTTCTGAAAATTCTTTGTGTTCCCAAGTTCTTTTTGTGTTTGAAAATAGTCATACATAGTATGCCACATCCCCAGATTTGGGTTGATGGCGCTCAAATGCGGTCCAGGGGTGCCTAGGTACCCAAATATCCCCTAAAATAGCCCATTTGGGGAAAAATAGCCCCAAATGGGCCTTGAAAACAGGCACAACCCCCGCTGACAACTTGCACATCCCCAGGGGGGTTGTGAAGCAACAATTGCAACCCTTTATCAGTTGCAATCAGGGATTTGCAACCCTTTTTGAGTTGAAACTGGGACTTTGCAACCCCCCGGGGAATGCACAAGTTGTGAGCAGCTTTTCTTGCTTTTTTTAGAGTTTTGAGCACCATTCACAACACATTTGGCTTTTGAAAGGGGATTCACACCCTTTTCAAACACTGGGGTTATGAATTTCATTGCCCAAAATGAAATAAAAATCAAGTGCATTATTTTTCTTATGAACCTTATTATTAAATACATCAGTATTTTATAACCCATTAAGTTTTGCACACATTGGCATTTACTTGGTTTGGGTGGGTTACATATACTGTTGGTTATAATTTGACCAGGTGGAGGGTGAAAGCCACTGGACAACATTGGTTTCTTCCAGCTGAAATTTTAAGTCCTGCCCTGCTATATAGGATCGCACACCAGCCCGGTGAGTATCCTCAAATTGACCGCTTGATGATGCTTCACAAACACAGTTTTTTGTGAGGATGAGATAGTTTTTGGGTGGCAACATCAAAATTCTTCAAAAAATTTCACTCTAAAAAAAATAAATCTTGAAAATATAAAAAAAATTAATTGGTTTTGAGAAAATTGACCACTAAAAGAAAAAAAAAGGATTTAAAGAAATTTTTAGAACAAACTGTTAGAATTTGAGTTTTCATATATTTGACTTTCACTGGAGTTTAGAGTATAATTGATTGGATTGATGTGATCTTATTATTGTTATCTTAAACTACTCAAAAAACAGGTAAAATATAACTAGGCTGTGTTATAACAAAGATAAATTATATCTGTTATTTGATAGAGGATCTTGTGTTGTAGTATTGTGATTGTCAGACTGTCTAATCATAGCATTTCACTTACCATGCCACTTAAACTGCGTATGCTAATTTTACCTTATTCATTTTGTACTCAACCACTTGTTGGCCAATCATGTATTTATTCTACATAAACCATGGTTCTCTCAAGTGGAATTCATCATCTGTTCATTCACAACATCAACTGGAGTGTCCTTTTCCTCCTGTCCTCAGGTCCGTTACGCTTGACGTTATAAGCTCCTTTTCATTCATTTCTCTTTACCTTTAATTTAACCAGAGCCCAAGCTCTTTTTATCTTTAAACAAACAAAAAATCCAAGGAAAATAGTTTAAACATAAATTGAGAATAAAACCAAGCACAAAAGAATGGGAATTATTTCCACTGACACCTGGCCAGTTTCAAAAGGTCATTTAGGTACTAGGGATGATTTTATGTTCTTTTGATCTTTTTGTTTTGATATTTCCAAGAAAAAAAGACAGAAAAAATTATGAAAGAAGTTTCAATACCAATCCTTTTGTGTGATAGATCACTTTCAATATTTTTGATGAAAAATTAATTATATTTTACTGAAATTTATTTTATTTTTTATTGAAATGTAATAAAAATAAGATTTCAAAATGTAGAGCACCCCATTTTCTACCCCTTTCATTTAAACTTATTTTAATGTTGATAAATTTTTTATGGGTCAAAAGCTTTGATTGAAATTAGAAATCATTTATTTTCAATCTTTTAATAATATTCCAAATACTTGACAAGAAAAAAAAATTGATTGCTGATGCTAAAAAATTATTGAAAAGGATGTTATTTTCAAAGTCTTTTCATGTTGGATCCAATTTTCAGAAGCCCATAAAACATAAAAAAATCTCAAAATGATATTTCAACAATTTTGAATTGATTTTGAAACATTTCAAGCCTTGGAAGAACCAAAAAAAAAAATGAGATGTAAAATGAAAATTTCTACAAATGCATTGAGACTGTCTTTTTTTATTCTTGGTTTTTGGACAGATTTTTGAAGGTCTCATAAAGTAATTTGAAAAGTCTGAAATATTTTTTATACAGGCTTTGCATACCAATCTACAAGGCTGCAGTGTTTTAAATCTCACAAAAAAAACTTGTTGAAATGCCTGTGCTCCAAGGAAATTCCTGTGTGTACAGAACATCAGGGGCATGTACAGTATCTGTGTATTTAAGCGCAAGGATTGTGAAAATAATAATTGCCAGAAAAAAAAATCCAAATCAAGAACATTTGAAAAAAATCAAACACAATGAAAAAAAATAAGAAAAAAACGAAACAAGGGATAAATCAAAAAGCTAAAAATTAAAATGCAAAATCAAAATCAAAAAAATTTAATTTTCATGTGTTGATTAAAAGCTCAAATAAAAAACAAGGGAATTAATTTTCTCATGCCCCCAATCCTTTAAATCATTGAATTTTATGTCTGCTGTCATACTGACACCAAACTCAGTCTAACCTCAGGCCTGATCTACTTTCTCAGGAACTTCAACCTCAGGGCTCAGGAGACTTACATCAATATGTCTCCAGTAACTATATAGCTCAGGATCTTCATGCAGTACATATCTACATATAGCCTAACCTCATACTATACACAGATAGACTCCATAGGCTTGCACATACTCAATCTCCCAGGCTCTACTCTACCTCTCTGTCTAACCCATACCTCTTTTGGTTATCTCTCTGTCTAACCCATACCTCTTTGGGTTATCTCTCTGTCTAACCCATACCTCCTCTGTGTGTTTTATCCTTTGGGAATCTTTATGTACATCCTCTTGCAGATTGTATAACATACTCTCTCTACTTAGTACATAGTGTCATGACCCCCATGTACACTGTACATCCTTCAACTGTACTCTCCCAACTTAGACAGCTCAGACCTGGAACCTTGCCCCAATGTAGAAGCATCCTAACCTAATGTAGTAGCATACCTGATCAACCCTCTCTGTTACTTAGACTGTTCCCATGACATCATGTGTATAGTCTGAGCCCCAGTCACTTGTACCTCTGTTGTAGTTCCAACCTCTTGTCTATTTAATAAGCCTCCTCTTCCCTCTTCCTGATGTTTCCCCAAGAAATCAGTTTACTACTTCTTACTAGGAGATCTTTCCCAGCAAGTGTCATTCAGCACCCTTCAACCCAATCCTCCTCTGCTCCTGTTAGCCTCCTTCAGTAAAACTTGCCCCCAAGCCTACTGTGGGTAGAGACCCCTCTGTGCCAAGCCCTGCTTGCATGTCAGCAGCCCTTGTGACATTAAACTGATTTCTTCCCCAATAACCCCTTCTTCACCAACCACACTCCCTATCCCTTTAGACAGCATCAAATCTTGCTATTGAGTTGTGGCAATTTTTGTTTGCTTTATTTCTGTCCCAACCTTGAACTTGGCTATTTGATTTGTGGCCATTTTCATTGCTTCCCTTACCTTACTGTCAAACCTACTCAAAGATCCAGCTCTCCATCCTCTAAGTATCACTTTGACGCTTTGACACTTTGACACTTTGATGCTTTGATGCTTTGACACTTCGACGCTTCAACGCTTCAACACTTTGACACTTAGACAAGGTATAGTAACCAGTATTTGACTGTCCCATAAAGGTAATCAGAGGAAGAAAAATTCCTTTTAATCATTTTATTCTTTCTCCAAGGTGAAGAACAACTTTTGGGTAAATAATTATTCTTAGAAGTAAGAATGCCCTCATGATGTGCTATTTTTTCTCGCATTTCTAGCCCAGCAGTCATCTGTAGCTCCAGGCGGAGAGGTGCCACTGAACCTACTGACCATTCTACCCCTAGATCTCGTGGAACAGGTAGGACTTTTTCTAACTTGGCTGCACCAGTGGTTACCACTTTCACTCCTATGGATACAGGTTTATTGGAACCTATTCCCCAAGTATCCCTTTCTACTATTCCTTCTTCTGAAAATGCTAGCCTCCACAGAGTCACAGGTCAGTTTCCAAGCCCAGGTTAGCATGGTTTGGACTCTCCTGCCTATGATGCAAGCATGGTCCCAATCCCAGGAGAAGGTGAGGAAGATGAAGAGGATGAGGACTCAGGATTTGATTCTAGAATCTTGAGTGGCCTGGGTTCACCATCCCCAGAGGGTAATCCTAGTCAAACTTCTAATGAAACAGCAGTTCCTTCACCTTCCCCACACACCAACCTTCCTTCCACCACTCAGGCTCCTTCAACTGACCCTGCCCTGCTGGTCATTCTTCAGCAAATGACCACTGCAATGACTCATCTTTCTAAACCTGCTGACCAAGGACCCTCTGCTAACTTTAAATCTCCATCTATCAATGCCCCAGAAAAATTTGATGGGACTAACCCAACCAAGCTTAGACCCTTCCTTCAAGCTTGTGAACTAATCTTTGGAAATGATGAGAGAGTTTTTGCTAATGACAGAAAGAAAGTATTTTTTACAGTCTCCTACCTTTCAGGAAATGCCAGTCGATGGATCCAACCCTATCTTGCTCACATTGGTAATCATGAGCCAGACTTCATACTTAACTCCTGGCTTCTATTCACTCAACAGCTTCATACCCTTTTTGGGGATTGTCTGGAAATCCAGCTTGCTGAGAAGGAGTTAAACCTTCTTAAGATGAAAGACAATGGTTACGCTACTAACTATATCATTGAATTCAGGACACTTATGACTAAGGTCTCTGGGTGGGGTGATAAAGCCTTTTTCTTTAATTTTAGACAGGGTCTCCCAGCCAGATTACTGGACCAACTAGCTGGTTATGATGGACCTCAAGAAACCTTGCAAGACCTAATGGATATTGTTCTTAAGTATGACAATTGTTACCATGAAAGGATCCGGGAGAAGTCCTTCACTCTCCCTCAGACTTCAAGACCTGGACCCAGTCTTCCCAATCCTCAGAAATCTTGACAGACCAGCCAACCAGGTAGGTTTAAGGGGAAGGCTAAGACAACGCCTACTAATTCTAATCCAACCTATGTTCCCAATCCCAACGTGGGAGAGGATGGACACCTCAAGGCTGAAGAAAAAGCTAGGAGAGAAAGAGAGGGTTTGTGTAACTACTGTGGAGTAACTCACAAAATTAGTCTCTGCAGGAAACGTCCAGATTTTAAGCCTTGCCAGAAGCCCAATCCTATGAAACCCAAAAAGGTAAAAGACTAGGTGATGGGAATGTTGTACTCCTTGACCATCATCCTCCCAATATTTGAGCACAAACTTTGGAAAGAAAAGACTCTAACCCTCCTTCTAAAGACTTACGTTTTGTTTGCTTGTCCAATAACCAGGCTTACAGTGTACTTGTTGACTCTGGAGCAACTCAATCTGTTATTTCAAAATCTATGGTTTCAAAGTTTTCTCTGTCACTCAAACCTCTGACCACTCCTATCTTCTTATTTACCCTCAGTCCTTCTGACTCACCTTCCCAGGAAATCACCCATAAGGTTTCCTTCAATTTTTCTTTGCCCTCTTTTCACAACTTAGAATGGGATTTCTTGGTTGTTGATACTCCCCCCAAAGAAGACATTATTCTCTTTGAACCTTCTAGAATTTTCTTTATCTCTGCAAAACAGGTTGAAAAACAATTGGAAACCTTAATTCAGTCCCAGATCTCCAACAAATCAACCCAGCAGATTATTCAGAAGCTACATAAAAAGGAACAAGTAAAGAGTTATCTTATAGACCCAGACACTGGAATCCTTATTTTCCAAAATAGGATAGCAATCCCCAAGGAGGATGAACAACTCCAACTTGAAATACTTTGACAAAGACATGACTCTCCCCTCTCTGGCCACCCTGGAAAAGACAAAACAGCTGATCTAGTCAAAAGAGATTTCCATTGGGAAAATATGACTTCCTTTATCAAAGATTATGTTTCTTCTTGTTACCTTTGCAGCAGAAAAAAAGCCAGTCACCACAAAAAGTTTGGAATCCTCCAACCCTTACCAATTCCAGATTCTCCCTGGGCTTCACTCTCTATGGACTTCATCTCACAACTGCCACTATCCAATGGATTTGACTCAATACTTGTGGTAGTTGATTGTTTTTCAAAAATGTCACTCTTTATTAAAACCAGAACTGATATCTCCTCTGTGGAGTTAGCTAACATACTAATTTCTCATGTTTTTACTAAACATGGCCTCCCAACTGACATTGTCAGTGACAGAGGATCTTTATTTGTTTCATCCTTTTGGAAACTTGTATGTGAAAAATTACAGATAAAAAGAAATCTTTCCACAGCTTATCACCCTGAAACAGATGGACAGAGGGAACGAGTAAATCAGATCCTAGAACAATTTCTTAGGATGTATGTCAGTTATCACCAAGACGACTGGGATACCTGGATCCCCCTTGCTGAATTTGCTTACAATAATTCCACTCATGCTTCTACTAAGCAATCTCCTTTTTTCAGCATCTATGGACAACACCCCAACTTTGAAAGTCTCCATGTAGTAGATGATCAACCTGCAAGCCAATAAATAACCCAGATTCACCAGAATCAGAAGTTATTGAGTATTGAAATGGAAAAGGCAATTAAAACCTACAAAAGATATGCTGACCTAAAAAGAAGTGACTTTCCCGCCTCATTTGCTGTTGTAAACAAATTTTTGCTCTCTTCTAAAAATATAAAAACTAATCTTCCAACTCATAAGCTCCCAGAGCAATGGTTAGGTCCTTTTTTGATTACAGAACAGATTGGAAAAAGTTCATTCAAGCTTCAACTCCCTCAGCAATGGTCCACCATTCACCCTGTATTCCACTCCTCCTTACTAAAGCCATATCAGGACAACTCACTATCCTCTAGGCACCAACCACCAACTGAGCCAGTCAAAATTGATGGTGAAGAAGAATGGGAAGTGTCTCAGATATTGGATTCCAAACTTAAGAGAGGGAAATTATTTTACTTAGTTGAATGGAAAGGCTTCCAGAATGACAAGGAACGCACTACTTGGGAACCTCACTCTAATCTTACCAACTGCCCTACTTTACTTCAAGACTTCCATAAACTCTACCCTTCAACCCAATCCTCCTCTACTCCTTGTAACCTCCTTCAGTAACCTTGCCCCTAAGCCTACTGTCCCCATTGCACACCTTTGCTGCTACATTGACAGATACTTTATTTGAAAGTAATTTCAAGAATTCATTGTTTTAAATCATTAAACAGCAGTCACCTACCTGGGTTTCAATATAAAACCTTGAAATAAATTATTGGTACTTTTGGGGAAATTATAACCCATCCAAAAATGTAATCAAAAAATTAAAAAAAACACAACAACTAATTTTTCAATGGATTTTTGAATCCTTATTTTGGCTATTTTAATCAATTTTTTTTTACTATTTCAGCTATCAGAAATTTCAAAAGACATCCAAAAAGTTTTCAATGTTTTCCCAGATTATTTGGATGTATTCTTTTACCTTAAAAAATTCCTTCAAAAAACCAAAAAAATTCAAAAAATAAAATTTCTCACTGGAACTTTGCATCCTAACATTTTCATTTTGATTTCAATTTTCATGATGATTAAAGCTATCAGAAATTTAAAAAAAATTCAAAGAGTATTATAAAATTTTTTTAAGAATATTTAGATATATTATTTTACCTTAAAAACTTGTTCAAAAAACCAAAACATCCAAAAGATTAAGTTTTCTCATTGGACTTTTGGAAACTTTTGTTTGTCTTTTTGATTATTTTTTGTTGGTTGTTCAAGCTTTTAGAAAATTGAAAAAAATATCAAAGAGATGTTAAATATACTTCCTAGAATTTTTGGATGTATTTTTTTACCTTAAAAAATCCCTTCAAAAAACCAAAAAATTCAAAAAATTGAATTTTCTCATTGGATTTTTGGATCCTTTTGTTTGCCTTTTAAATTAATTCTTTTTGGCTGATTCCATATTTCAGAAATTCAAAAAAAGTAAGCTTCTTATTACTTTTTACAGATCTTTGGATGTATGCATACACCTTAAAAATTAATTAAAAAAATCAAAAAATAAAGAACAAATATGGATACAAATATAATATTTTATTCATCAATGATGTTATTCATGTTTCTGCTTGATGTTCTTGGAGGTAACAAAACCTTATTATCAAGCTCTAAATGTTTCTGAATAATGGTTTTCCAACATTTGGAATCCTCTGTCACAAAGCTTTTCCATAGCAGATCTTACTCAAGAGCTGGAAATTATCAGACTTGAAATGGAATGAGACTGGATTTTTGAAATATTCTTAAAGAATGAAGAAAATAGGAGAATATTTGGAATTTGGAGCGGGAGGAGAATTCAGAGGAATATAATTGCAAGGCATTAAAGAAGAAAACAGAACCACTGGACACTTATATGTTTCATCTAGAAGGAAACAATGGCATGGAAATTTCATCCTTATATTTATGGGAGCTGGGCCAGAAAGGTGTTTCAGTTTCCTTCTTCCTTCTTGGAAATTTTCAACCCAAATTTCATGAAGTAATCATGGTTCATTGAAGATTGGGTTTGAATCAAGCTCTTTCACCATTTCTTTCCCAAGTTAAATCAAGTCTTCTGAGTTCCTTCCAAATCAAATTGCTGCTGATCTAAAGCCACAGTTCCCATCCCCTATAAGATCTTGAACATATGATATATGTGGAATGGCTGCTTTGGGGGAAATAAAATCTTTACATGGGAGCTAAAACTAGAAATAAAAATTTTTCCATAAAAGAAAATATGGTCTAGAGTTAAACCTTAATTCTTCAATTGTGACTTTGTCAAAGCTTCCAGAAGAAGAATAAGATAATGTTTAGAAAACCTAGAGTGAAAACCCAAAATAAATCAGAAAAAATTAAAAAATGAGAAAATATCAAATTGACTCAATTTCTCACTCATTTTTGTTGCTGTTTGTGCTAATACCTTCCTTTGAGGAAGATGGTAAGGTACAAAAAAATCTTCATTGGATTTATTTTGTCTCTTGATTCTTGTACCTGGATTGTATTTAGGAGAAGCAACCAAATTATTCACAATGGGTCCAGACCTCTGATAAAGTTTGAATGAAAAAATTAATGAAAAACAACAAATATCCAAAAAATCAACAAAAATAAAAGAAAATGAAAGCTCAACCTCTTTATAACATGCAAATCTAGCTTTTCTTTGTCTTCTTCATCTTCCCATTCATCCAAATCTGGCACCTCTTCATCTTCTGAATATTCCTCTTCAGTCAGAAATTCACCCTATGTTAAAGAAATGACAAGGACTCACTAAAAAAACAATCCATTGCAGAAGAAATAATAATAGATATAAAGTTAACTCTAAAAATTCATTCCTCCTTCTTTTTTCCCATCTCCTTTGCCTTGATTTCCTACCACTTTCTTGAAAACTGAACATATAGGAAGAAAATATTAATTATGAAATTTGATGTATTTTTTTTCCAAAGAATGGTGACTGACCTTGGAATTTGCTATGAATTTCTTCTTTGGAATTCCTCTCCTCTTGTATTCTTCTAAATATTCAAAAACAGATGGATCACCTTTGCTTGAGGACTGAGATATCTTCTTGAAATTATTGGCTGCTCCTTTGGGTCTTCCTCTTACTTTGAATCTTCAAGTGTAATTTAGAAGAACCCAAGAAGAGAGGAAGGCCAAAGTATGAATTCATAGCAAAATCCAAGGTCAGTCACCATTCTTTGGAAAAAAATATCAAATTTAATAATTATTATTTTCTTCCTATTTGTTCAGGTTTCAAGAAAGTGGAAGGCCATCAAGGGGAAGGGGAAGGGAAAAAAGAAGGAGGAATCATTTTAAGAGGAAATTTTATATCTATAATGATTTCTTCTGCAATGGATTGTTTTTTTAATGAGTCCAAAAACAGATTGATCTATTTTAATTGAGAACTGAGAGATCTTTGTGAAATTATTGGCTGCTCCTTGCATCTTTGAGTGGAATTGGGCTCTTGGATCAGAGTAAATTGATATATCCTGCTGTATAGCTTCTTGTTATCAACCAGATAATATTGCTGTTATCCAAGTGGAAACTTGCAGAATTCTTCAAATAGTTCAGTGAGATTTATTTGTTCATTACTGATTGTCAATGGAACTTCAAGGGTTTCTGATTCTTAAGTTGAATCAGGTTTCAGAGTTGACTGGAGAATGAAAAAACAAAATAAATCAGGAAATTATCAATTTGAGCTTGAATCCAAAAAAAAAGAAAAAAGAAAAACAAATACTGAGAAGGGGGCTTTGAAATGCCCTTGAGGAAAAAATATTCAAGTTGGAAGAGTTCACCCTTCCTGATAGCCAATTTGAATTTGTGAATATATGGTATAACCATGTAAGAAAAGTAATTACAGTTGGTAAAAGAGGTGGAAGATTCAGGAACCTGATGAAATGAATGAACTTTTTTGAGGGAAAAGTGGCTGATTTTTCCAGAAAAATGATCCACACAGTGAGGTAAACAAATGAGATTCTTGAATTGTTTCTGAGAGGTTTCAATATCTATCTCATGGTTTTGGATGGTGATGGAATTGTAAATTTTTTGAACTGCATTAGAAAAAGCTCCAAGAGATGAATTAATCAAATTTTTGATTAAGAAGTGTATTCCTTCTATTCTTGGGGTACTTGTTTTTCCAAAGTGATATTGCTTGTTGGTCAAATAGGAGAAAAAACTTATTTTTAAAGAAATTTAGTTCTGAATATGGTAGTCAGAAGTGGGAGGATTCCGGACAAAAGAGAGCTTTGTGAGGTTTTCCTGATAGCTTGATTCAGATTTGGAATTTGACAACTGATGTAATTTTTTCTGGAACAGCTTTCATTCATCTTCAGATTGAAAGTGCTTCCTGCAATGGGTTTGAATATTTTTGGAAACGTGCAAGAAACAGAGAAGATGATGAAAGTAAGGGAAAAATTTTTCAATGTAATTAATAACTGCTTTTTATTTTTCTGTAACAATTGCCCTGGGTTCTTGATTATCTAAAATATCAAGAAGTTGAGGAGGGGCCCATTCATATTTCTACTGTTTATCTTGAGATAAAAAAAGGAGTCAATTGAGAAACCTTTTGGACAATTGTTCACTCCAACATTATGAAGAAGGGGAATCCAATACTTTCTTGTTTTTGATGTACATTCCATCAATATAAGAGTAGGGAGACATATGAGAAGTTTCATTGGATCAGGGTTTGAAATGAATAAAGAAGTGATTTGACCATCCAAATTGTACATTTTGTAGATAAAAGATGAATTCCTGGAGTTCCAGCATGAGTGCTTCAAAAGGGCTTTTGCCATCAGGGGCATGGTTTTGTATTTTTTATCTTTTTTTATAAATGGTATTCAGGATTTGATTGAAGGGTGATGAAGAGTTTTGTATAAGAGAGTTTAGAATTTTTAAGGGGGGAACTCCAAATTTGGTTAAATTTTCAACCATGTCTTTTTGCTTCCCTTGAATTGTTCTGTGGATAGGATAAGTGGAAGGATCATTTGAAGGTGTATTTTTGTTGTGTGGAAATATAAATTTAACCACCCAGAAACCAAAACTTTTGAAAAAATTGCCTGAAAATCTGAAGGGACAATTGCTCTTTCTTGATTTTTTAAACTTGGTGGTATATTTTCTGGATTTATATTCCCCATATCTATCAAATTGATAAGTGTAGGTCTGATTCTTGAAAATGGATACTCTGGTAGATATGGAATATCCGCGAGACTCTGCGCACCATTGGAAAGCCTCAAAGAGCTTCTCCCTTTGATTATATGATAGCTCAGGAGGAGTTGACAGAGGGGTTGAACCAGGGGTTTGAGTAGATGAAGAGGGAGCAAGGGGATTTGCATCACTAGTTTGATTAGATGAGATAATTGAGGATGGGAATTGTGAAACATTTATGAAAATTGGGTGTATTTTTTCTTGAGGAATTTAAAAAAGAGGTTTCCTTTGTAAAAAATGAAGTAAAGATAGGAGTTGATAGTTGAGAAATATATTGAGCATAAATTTATTTAAAAAAGTATTCAGAGACTTGATATAAGAGTGAAAAGAGTTTTTTGGAGGTTTCTGGAGGGTTGAGATGTTTTTATTGAGGAGTGTTGATGGTTGGGAAGTGGTTTGTGGTGTGGTGAGTGTGGTCTGATGAGTGGAGTGGTGAGGTGAGGTGAGGTAAGGTGTGGAGTGGTGAGGTGAGGAGAGGTGAGGTGAGGTGAGGTGAGGTGAGATGAGGTGAGGTGAGGTGAGGTGAGGTGAGGTGAGGTGAGGTGAGGTTAGGTGTATTTTGGTTTGGTGTGTTGTGGTAGGGCAGTATGGTATGGTAGTGGTGTGGTGTGGTGATGAGGGTGTGGTGGGGGGTGATGGGAGTGTGGAAGAGCTCAAATGATTGATTTATAAGATAATTGGAGCACTCCAAGATTGGTTCTGGGAACAGGAA
This sequence comes from Puccinia polysora, assembly GCA_025617555.3. Taxonomy (NCBI): domain Eukaryota; kingdom Fungi; phylum Basidiomycota; class Pucciniomycetes; order Pucciniales; family Pucciniaceae; genus Puccinia; species Puccinia polysora. The sequence continues at coordinate 8,231,119 of CM062641.1, forward strand.
ATTATTTTGATTTATATTGAATTTATGCATGCAAAATGGCTCAAAAAACGGTCCCAGCACCCAAAAGGGGTTTATTATGATGCTTTTTTGGTTTAACTATTGAGACAAAAATAGCGCCTCAAAAATTACCAGAAAATGATTTTTGGTAATATTCAGAGAATCTTCTTGAATACGCAGCTTCAAATATTTCAGATCATCATTATTTTTTTCAGGAAAAAAAGATAAAAAATGATAATTAAAGAGAGACCACCCTGTTATTTTGAATTTTGTTCATTTTCATATATAATTTGAGGTGTAAAAAATATGACAAGCAGTCCAAAAAATTTGTATTTAAGTCTTTGGATTAAGATATAAATCTTTTTCAAAAATTATTTGGGGAAATTTTGATTCCAGATGTAAAAAGAAAAAATTGCAATGGATGTGCTAATTTGATGTGTTTTTACATTGAATTCAATGTTTGGAGGCCAAGGATACATCTAAAAATTCTAAAAGAAATATCAAAAAGACCTTCAATAGTTATTTTAAATTTGTAGCATCTTGAATGAAAAAAACATAACTAAAAATAAAAACAAAAGCATCCAAACATCAAATGAGAAAATCAATTGCTTTTTTGAAGGCATTTTTTAAGTTAAAATGATAAATCCAAAAATTCTGAAAAAAAATAAGACATCTCTATAAATTTTGATTCAAATTTCTGGAAGCTTCAATCACCAGAAAAAAAAAAACAAAATGAAAATAAAAGGATGACAATGTTGAATGAGAAATTTGATTTTTACTATTTTCTTTGGTTTTTCAAAGGAATTCTTTAAGGTAAAAGGATACATTCAAAAAATTTGAAAAAATATTGGAAAACTCTTTAAATTGCTTAAAATTTTTTAATTCTGAGATATCCAAAAGGAATTAATTGAAATAGCAAAAATATGGATCCAAAGACCCTTTGAGAAATAGATTTTTGCCAATTCTTTTAATTTTTTGATTACACTTTTGGAGGGGTTCTAATGCCCCAAAACTTATAAATAGTTTATTTGAACGGTTTATGAGCCCCAGAAACAGGACTGCAGCATCAGAATTTGAAAAAAAATAAATTATTGAAAGGACTGTGAAATAAAGTATTTGTCTGTCTAGCAGCAAAGGCGCCCAATGGTGTGAAGATGGTAAATTACAAGATTTAAAGGATTGAGGGCATGATAAAATTAATTTGCTATGGATATATATATAAATTAGAAATCAAAAAATAAATAAATAAATAAATAAAAATAAAATAAACATAAAAATAATGAAAATAAAGATAAAAAAAGGGAATTATTTTTCTCACAAAAAAAAAACACTTCATTTCACACAAGATTCTTGATTTTTTTTTGAATTCTGACTCCGCAGCGCCGCAGCAGGGGTTCTGAAACCCCTAAAAAAATATTTTGTAATTTTGGAGGGATTAGAAACCCTTCAAAAATTCAATTAAAAAATGGAATAATTCTGTAAAAAGAATTTTTGCATGGGTTTTTGGATTCTCATTTTGGCTATTTTGGCTATTTTGATTGTTTCTTTCTTTCTTTTTTTTAGGTTATTTCAGCTGCTAGAAACTCAAAACCAAATTCAAATATATTTCCAATATTTTTTCTCATATTTTTGGATGTATCCTTTCACCTTAAAAAATTCTTTCAGAAAACACAAAAATTCAAAAATATCAAATTTCTCTTTGGAAATTGGAATCCTTTTATTTTACTTTTTATTTTATTGTTTTGGGTATTTAAAGCTATAAAAAAGTTAAAAAAACATTCAAGGAGAATTTAAATGATGTTCATCAGATTTTTTGGATTTATTATTCCACCTCAAAAATTGACATCAAAAAAGCAAGAATTTTGAAGAATTCAATTATCTCATTGGACTTTTGGATCCTTTTGTTTGCTTTTTTGATTAATATTTTTTGAGTTTTTCAGGATTTTGAAAATTAAAAAACCTATTAAAGAGCTTTTAAAATTTTTTCAAAATTTTTGGATGTCATTTTTTACCATTAAAAATTCCACCAAAAAACAGAAAGATTTGAAAAATTCACTTTTCTCACTGGATTTTTGATTCCTTTTGACGCCATTTATAATTAATTTTTTTTGGTGATCAACCTTGCAGAATGTTAAAAAAAAACAAAACAATTTATTAATACTTTTTAAAGATCATCTGCATGTATGCATACACCTTACAAACTTCATTCAACAAATTAAAAATAACAAACAAATATGGATACAAATATTAAAATTTTTTCAACTATGATCGGTTTTATGTTTCTACGTGATTTTCTTGGAGTGAAAAAAACCCCATTACCAAGATATAAATTTCTCTGAACAATGGTTTTCCAAGATTTGGAATCCTTGGTCACAAAGCTTTTCCAAAGTGGATCTAACATGGGAGCTGGCCAATGATCAGACTTGAACATGAATGAGACTATATTTTTGAAATCTTCTGAAGGCATGAAGCAAATAGTAGCAGGTTGAGAATTTGGAGTGGGCGTGGAATTCAGAGGGAGATAAGTCCAAGGAATTAAAGAAAAAAACAGAAACACTTGAAACTTATATGTTCCAGCCAGAACAAAACCATGGCATGGAAACTTAATCCACATATTTATGGGAGCTGGGCCATAAAGGTGGTTAAGTGGCTGTCAGCTTGCTACTATTGCAGAGAAAGCTGCAAAATTAACAAAAATAACATAAAAATAATAATAATACAATTAACCTAAGAAGGAGTAAGAAAACCTTAAATATTATTACAGAAATGGATACTCCATCCAAAATTAGGTAGGGTCACTCACTGACCCCACCCTTGAAATCCAACTCCTTATATTTTTAAATAATTAAGGAAAGAAAAACCAAAATACTACGGCTCCATTATTGAGCTTTTTGGCCAGCTAAATATTTCACACATTGTCACGTATAGGTTTCACACCTAAAATTAAGTCAGAATTGAGGTGTTGTGTATATTTTAGGAGTTGCGGGCGGAAATGTGTTTTGTCACAATTCCCGCACGCAGCCGCGGCAGCCAATGCACCCGCGCGTGGCTGAGATACAGCCTTGTCACTCCTTTGAGGTTGTGTACGCAGACCCGGGCCTCTGACAAGTACGCAGCCGCGGGAATACAGGTTGACAGAGTGACAGGCGGTCTGAGAGGCTCAGGTACTGCGTAAACATGCTACAACATACACCAGAACTTTCTACATATTTAATAAATGTTCCTGTGGATAGTAGACTGTCTTAAAATGGATAATATCATATAAAATAAATAAATAATCCTTATACGTATTTTTTATTTAATATAATGCAAAGTACCAAGAATTTCAAAAATAAGACAATGACAACTTCTAAAAATATATTAAAATACTTCAATATACTTTTATGAGAATTGCTAGACATCAATATCTTTGTGACATACTAAAGAAATTAATGATGTAAAAATATTACATGAATTCACATGACTTATATTTTTAAGTAATTATCTTAGTAAATCAAATGGAACTCAAAGATAAAGAGTAAAATCAATATTATGAATTTTACTCCAGTTATACAATACATAATGAGATCTTACCTGACATCAAGATGTCCTTAGAAATGTCTATTAATATAATTATTAAATTACTGGGAAAATTTACCAAGGATAATTAATTAAATAATACATAAATAGGATAGATTAGTGTTATTCACACGTCTTAATGTCTATTATAAGGTGGAATAATTCCCATACCCTGAGGAATTAGATGCTACCCGTGCTATAGCACCAAAAACACATGACAGGATACCTCTGGTTACCCTGCTAGACTTAGGGTCAGTCCCTTTGAGCACCTACAACCCTCAGAAGGACAATATTGGGACACCAAAAGCTATAAATAAAGAGCTCTTTTGAGGATATTGATGGGCAGAGACCCAGTAATATTCATATCCAGACACCGTGCCAAGGTAATCAAGTACTTATAAGAGATAATTAAGTGATTTATGGCAATTTCTGATCAGTAGTATCCGTCCTCAACCTCTTTTTATCAATTAAAACTGCTGCACAACCTTATAACCCAAGTATACCGGTTCAACCCATCAGTACACGTCTCAAAAAGATACCCAAATGATTTAATAATATACCAGTAAGTTTTATTATCCTTTCTCTGTTGTGGTAGCTTGGCTACAAGGACCTACCACTCCATTGTGTATTTTATATACATATTATCTTTGGGTAAAATATTCTTTAAACTAAAGAGCCCAAAGTAACCAGGACTACGTGTTTTCATACTGAAATCCCTGAAGAGAGGTGTTAAAGATCCCCAATATAATTGTGGCCCCTCTATAAATATTTAATAATCAATTTATTCATATTGATTCAAAAAAATAAACCATAACCAAACCACTTAACCTTGCAATAAGCTTAATCCAAATATTCTACGGATTTTTGCTGCATTTATTAAATAATATATATATTATTTACTCTATCACCTCTGGTAGCTAAAGGATAGCAAGGGTCTTGGCATCCAGGAGGCTGACAGTGGCCTTTTTGCTTCTTGGAAAGTTTTACCCCAGATAACACGCACTTATCTTGGGTCCTTGAAGATTTGTTTGGAATAAAGATATTTCATCATTTATTTCCTGACTTCAATCCAGTCTTCTGATTTCCTCCCGAAAAAATTTCTGCTTCTCTAAAGCCACAGTTCCTATCCCCTATGACCTATTGAACATGTGATATACATGGAATGGCTGTTTGGGTAAATAACATATTAAAATGGGAACTAAACCCAAAAATCAGAATTTTTTGTAAAGGAAAATATGTATTAAAGATAAAACTCACTTTTTAAATTGATACTTGGTCAAAGATTCCAGAAGTAGAATAAGATAATGTGCAGGAAACCAAGAGAAAACCACCCAAAAAATCAGAAAAAACGGATAAATAAGAGATATCAAATGTACTCACCTTCTCACTGATTTTTGGGGCCATTTGTGCAAATAATTTCCTTCCAGGAGGATTTTAAGGAGAATCACCATCTTTATAGGAGGCCCTTTGCCTCTTGATTCTTTTCCCAGGATTTTATTCAGGATAACCAACCCGCTCATTCACAATATTTCCATATCTCTGATCATAGTTTGAATGAAAATATTAATGAAAAATAATATCCAAAAATTAGCCAAAAATAAAAGAAAATGAAAGCTCACCATAATTACATCCACATCTGGAAGTTCTTCATCTGCTGAATCTTCCCCTTAATCCAAATCTGGCACCCCTTCATTTTCTGAATATTAATCTTCAATCACAAATTCACTTTATGTTAAAAAAATGAAAAGGACTCATTAAAAAAAACAACCCATTGCAGAAAAGACCAAGTATAGTTATAAAATTACCTCTTCCTCTGATTTCTCCTTATTTTTTCCCTTCCAATTCCCTTGTATGGCTCCCAACTTCTTGAAACCTGAACACATAAGAAAAAAAATTAATTATGAAATTTGATATATTTTTTTTCCAAAAAAATGGTGACTGACCTTTGAATTTGCTATGAATTTCTGCTTTGGCATTCCTCTCCTCTTGGTTTTGTCTAAATATTCATAACCTGATTGATCTCTTTTGCTTGAGGACTGAGAGAACGTCTTGAAATACTTGGCTGCTCCTCTGGGTCTTCCTCTTACTTTGGATGTTTGAGTGGAATTTGGCTCTGCAATAAGGGTAAGTTGATATCTGCCAATGTACAGCTTCATGATTTCACCCAGATTATATAGCTGTTCTCCAGGTGGCAACTAGCTGGATTCTTCAAAAAGTTTAGTGAAATATAGGTTTTCATTACTGTCTTTGGTTGGAACCTTAAGTTTTTCTGAATCTTCAGTTGATTCAGGATTCAAAGTTTACTGGAGAAAGGAAAATAAAATCAATCAGGAAATCATTCATTTGAGCTTGAATCCAAAAAAAAGAGAGAGAAACTTATTGAGATGGGAGCTTTGAAATGCCATTGAGGATTAAAATCATCAAGTTGGAAGAGTTAACCCTTGCTGATGGCCGATTAGACTTTTTGAACACAGGGTATACCGATTTAAAAAGAGTAATCACAGTTGTTGCAATTGGTTGATGAGTCAGGAACTTGATGAAATTAATGAATGATTTTGAGGAAAAAGTGACTGATCTTTCCAGAAAAATGATCCACACGGTAAGGCCAACCAATGAGATGCTTGAATTCTTGCTGAGAGGCTTCAATGGCTCTCTCAATGCTTTAGATAGTGATGGAACTGTAAATTTTTTGAACTACATTGTAGAAAGAGCCAATAGAAGAATTGATAAATATTTTAATTTAGGAGTGAGAACTTTATATTCTTGATGAAATTTTGCTTCCAAAGTGAAAGTATTTGTTTGAAAAATAGGAGACAAATTTTGATTTTAGAGGAATTCAGTTTTCAGGAAGGTAGTCAGAATTTGGAGGATTCCAGACCAGAGAAAGTTTTGTGAAGTTTTCCTGATAGCTTGATTCAGATTTTGAATAGAACGGCTCATGCCATTGTTTCTGGAATAGCTTCAATTCATCTTCAGATTTAAACTGCTTCCTGAAATGAGTTTGAATACTCTTGAAAATGTTCCAGAAACAGAGAAGATGATGAGAGGAAGGGAAACTGATTAAATTGAAGTAATAAGTGCTTGTTCCTTGTTTGTCAAAATCAAACTAGGTTCTTTATCTTGAAAGATTTCCGGAAGTTGATTCAGGGCCCAATCATATTTCTTTTGTTTCTCTTTAGATTAAAAAAAGAAGGCAACTAAGAAGCTTATAGCATAATTTTTTACCCCAAGAATATGATGAAGGGGCATTCCAAATTTTTTAGTTTTATATGTACAGTCCATCATAATGAGAGGAGGGAAAAGTTTGAGAATTTCATGGAATAAAAGTGCGAATTGAATAATGAATTAATTTACCACCCCCATTGTTCATTTTATAGAAAAAAGAAGAATTCCAGAGTTCCAGTATGAGTACTTCCACAGGATTTTTGCCATCAAGGGCATTTTTTTGTATCTGGGATATTTTGTTGTAAATTGTAGGGATATTTGTATGGCTAGGTGATGATGATTTTTGTATAAGAGAGGTGAGAATTTTTAAAGAGGGAAATATAGTTTTGATTAAATTTTCAATCCCCTCCTTTTGCTTCTTGTGGATTTTTCTGCGGATGGGATGAGTGGAAGGATCATTGGAAGGTGGATTTTTGTGCTCTGGAACAATAACCTTCACCACCCAAACACCCAATCTTTTTGAAAACTTCCCTGATAAACTGAAAGGATAATTGATCTTTTTTGATTTTTTTTAATTTGGTGGTATCTTTTCTGGTTTTATATTCCCCAAATTTATCACATTGATAAGTGTAGGCCTGATTCCTGCAAATGGATACTCTGGTAGATATGGCATATCCATGAGACTTTGCACATGATTGGGCATCCTCAACCAGCTCCTCCCTTTGATTATATGATATCTGAGGAGGAGGGGCCAGAGGGGTTGAACCAGTGGTTTGATTAGATCAAGAAGGAGCAAGGGTATTTGAATCAATAATTTGATTAAATGAGATAATGGAGTATGGGCTGGGTGAAACAGTTGAAACAGTTCTTAAAAGTGGGTGGATGTTTTCTTGAGCAATTGGAAACAGAAATGTTCTTGGTAAAAAATGAATTGAAGATAAGAGTTTATAGTTAAGTATTGGGGAGAAATTGAGTGAAGAAGGTATTCAGAGACTTGATATAAGAGGTAAAACAGATTTTTGGAAGTTTCTTGAGTGTTGAGTTGTTTTTTGGTGTGGTGTGGTGTGGAGTGGTGTGGTGTGGAGTGGAGTGGAGTGGTGTGGTGTGGCATGGTGTGGTGTGGTGTGGTGTGGTGTGGTGTGGTGTGGTGTGGTGTGGTGTGGTGTGGTGTGGTGTGGTGTGGTGTGGTGTGGTGTGGTGTGGTGTGGTGTGGTGTGGTGTGGTGTGGTGTGGTGTGGTGTGGTGTGGTGTGGTGTGGTGTGGTGTGGTGTGGTGTGGTGTGGTGTGGTGTGGTGTGGTGTGGTGTGGTGTGGTGTGGTGTGGTGTGGTGTGGTGTGGTGTGGTGTGGTGTGGTGTGGTGTGGTGTGGTGTGAGGAGGTGTGGTGAGATGAGGTGTGGTGTGATGTGGTAGTGGTGGGGGTATTGGGAAGGTGGAAAAGGTCAAGGGGGTGGTTTATAGAATGATTGGAGCCCTCAAAAATGGGTGGTGGTCCCAGGAAAAAGTTTCAGTCATATTGAATATATGCATGTGAAGGGCTCAAAGAAGAGTAATATGAAACTTGTTTGGTTTGGTTTTTGAGACAAAAATAGTGCCTCAAAGATTAAAAAAGAAAAAAATTAGAAAGATTAACATAATCCTTCTAAAACTGAAGCTTCAAATATATAAAGGTAAACAAAAGGATTCAAAAATCCAATGAGAAAATTGAATTTTTCAAATGTTTTGGCTTTTTGATGGAATTTTTTAAGGTAAAAAATGACATCCAAAAATTCTAAAAAAATTTTCAAAATATCTTTAACATTTGTTTTACAATTATTGAAGTTTGAAAAAACCAAAAAAATTAGCCAAAATGGAAATCATAAGGATCCAAAAGTCCAATGATAAAATTGAATTTTTTGAAATTCTTCCTTTTTTGATATAAATGTTTAAGGTAAAAGAATACATCCAAAAATTCAAAAGCAATATTTAAATGCTCCTTGAATGTTTTTTTAATTTTTTTGTACCTTGAATCACCCAAAACAATCAAATAAAAAGGAAAATAAAAGGATTCAAATTTCCAAAGAGAAATTTAATTTTTCTGAATATTTGTGTTTCTTGAAGGATTTTTTAAGGTGAAAGGATACATACAAAAAATATGAAAAAAATTTATGAAAGATTTTTAACTGTTGGTCGAAGTATTTGGAGGCTGAAAAAATAAAAAAATAAATAAAATAGCCAAAATAAGGATCCAAAAACCCATGCAAAAATTTGTTTTTATGGAATTTATTTTCATTTTTTGATTGCATTTTTGAAGGAAATTCCTCCAAAATTACCCAAGATTTTGGTTGTTTTTTAAGAAAAACTGCTACGCAAATGCGGAGTAACTATTCAAAAAAAATGAATTCTTGAAACTTGTGTGAAATAAAGTAGTTTTGCATGAATTATCAAAGGGGTGCAACCAGGCAACACCATCAAAATGCATCAATCAAAGGGTTTGATTTATGAGAAAAATAATTCCCTAAAAAATTAAAAAACAAAATGAAAATATTTCTTTTAAAATAAATGAAGCCTAACACACCTCCAAATACCCTCAATAAATCAACAAAACACTCATTAGCTGATAATCCAGTTTCAGTGTCAATCTCTTTGTTGGCAGCCAATAAAACAGTTAAATTGGGATCAAGGCCCATGAGTTTAAGTGCATCAAATTTCATCATTTGAAACAGTGTTATTCCATAGAAGATGACCAAGAATTTTCCCCACCCCCCAAACAATTTGTTCCCGCCAAATTCATAGTGTGCAATACCAGTGGTGAAAAAAGAAGGATTACTTAATGCAACATTAATTATGTTTTTAGATTGTGTTTTGCAATAATTAAGTACCATTTTTAATTTCTCTTACAATGGAAATAATTGTGATATGTAATAAAATTAATTCCAAAACCCAAATTTGAAACACAGTTGAGGGGCAGGAAACACACAGGTTAAATCAAAACAACAGACCTGTGAAATTTATAAAACAGCAATGTGAAAGTGCTGGTAAAATATTAAAGTTGGTCTCATAGATCTTCAGGTTCCTTAGAATTCATCTGTGTGATTATTATTTTTGAGATGGGTGATGTTAAATTCACGGCTCCAACTGTGTGGTAGTTGTGTAGGGCCCTAAAAGGCTCAAATGAGCGGGGGGGCCCTACACAACTACAAAGGGCTGTTTCAAACACGCGCAACCCCCCGGGGGTTGTGTAGGAGCCGTGTAACCCCCAAAAACCGCTCATTTGAGCCCTTTACCCCGGTACACAGCTCAAATTAGCCCTGATTGGGGGTGCACACCCCCCCAAAGTTGTGCCAGAATTTTGGGCACCCTCTGGACAACACTTGGGTTCTGTCAACCCAAATTTGGGATTAAAACATACTTTGTGGGACTTTTGTTCCACACCTATTGATCCCAAAGAGAAATTAAAGTGAAACCAAAGTGAAATAAAAGTGAAAAATGAAATCATAAATTATATAAAATTCTGCAAACAATTCTTTCTGAACTCAAAAGTGAGCAAAATTTGTTTGATTGATTGAAAGTTAGATTGAATACTGAAGTATACCATTGCAACTTTTTTCATGGGAACAGTGGCAAGCCCTCCTTCTTCTGACATGGCTGTGTGGAAGGCCTACATTGATAGTGCTATCAACAAATCTTTGGAAAAATAAAAAAAAGGATTTGAGTAATGAAACATTGGAAGCCCCAATTGCATCCTCATCAAAGGTTAAAATTGAGGAACAAAATGATTCACAAATGAACATGACTGCTGGTGGTGAGTAACATTTTATGTTACTGGTCTTTGCTATATTTAATTTGATTGACACTGATGGGTTCATGTAACTATGAAACTATGACTTAACCAATGAATTTTCACTAGATCCACTTGACCCACCTCCCTTGAGTGCTTTTCCTCCTATGGAAGAGGCACAAAACTATTGTCAAAAATGGGAAATGAAGCATGCTTACGCTTTAACAGTTTTCAACTCAAAAGCGTGACCAATATGTTGAGTTAGCCTGTGATAGACATTGTTCCTATTCAGGAAGCCTTCTTACCAAATGGTCTAGATAAACTCACACACGGAAGGTTGGGTGCAATTTTTTAATCCATGCAAGTCAAACAAAGGCAGACCCCTTGTGGCGCCTCTCCTACAAAGAAACCAAACATAACCATCAACCATCTGAACATCCCTCTGTGCATCCTCAACTGAGGAGAATCTTGGGGGTGGCCTTAGACAATCTAGTAGAAGGCATGAATGATGGGCTAAATAAATTACAACTGCAGAGAAAATTGAGCAAGATTGATGGGCAGGATTATGTTGATGACCAAACAATCCATAACACTAAGTGGAAGGTCACAGTTGCAGAACTAAAGGGAAAAATTGTTATGGAGGTACTATATGAACAGCTTGAAGAAACAAGTTGGATTCACCAGTCAAAGTTCAGTGGAGAGGGTCACTTGTAGTCCCTGTACTTAGAACTTCCAGGGGCAGTAAAGATTTCAAAACAATTCCATCATATTTCTATGTTGGATTGTACTTATAAAAGAAATAAGTCCAAAACCCCACTATTGCATGTTGTAGGAATGACAGTCAATTGGAAAACTTTCAAAAAAGCTCTTGTTTTTATAACACAAGAAATTCTTGAGCTCTACAGTGGGTCTGTAAATGAATTAAAGGAGTTGGCTTATGATCCTGAGAGAATTCCAAAAGTCTTTTGAAAAAGCTCTGATTTTTCAAATTGAAACTAGTTTCCCAGAGTCATTAAGAAAATGTTGCACTTGGCAATTGTCTAAAAACATACAAGCAAACTTAAAAGCGCACTTTGTTAATGAAGTTGAAGGATTGAAAAGCTTTATGAATCTGTGGGCAAAGTATGGGGCCTCAAAGACCAAGGAGGAGGCGGAGGTCAATAATGCGGAACTCAGAGTAGGTCCAAATCACTGATTCTTATTCTTCCTAGTTTTGGGTTCCAAACTTTTGACTTGTATATTGTTTCTTGAAAGACAATGAGGATTTACTCAAGTATATGGAAAATAAAATTTTCCCTATCAAAGATACATTTGTAACAGCGTGGACTTGTATAAAACCAGATTTTGGAAACAAAACAACTTCTTGGGTTGAACGGGCCAATGCAACACTCAAACAATTCCTTCCAAACTCTTTTGGAAACCTGTTGGATGTTTGGAAAAGCCTTGACGGAAAAGTTTTGAATCAAATTAATTCGGTTCATGCATCACTTTATAACTCTTGAATTAAGTTAGGGAAAGTTCTTCCCCCTGAAATGTTACCATTGGGTTACAAATTGTCTTTAGAGGCAATCCATTTTTTTAGGGAAAAATTTGAGAATTTCAAACGTGATAATGATGGCAAAGTATGCACCAAGTCACATTTCAAGACTATGGGTTTTCCCTGTTCCCACCAAATAGGTAACCGTCTAGCATTCAGAGGATCTGTGGTACCTGAAGATGTTCATCCTCAGTGGAGGTTGGACTATGACCCTTGCAGTTCTAATTCTGTAAGTTGGCTTAAGTTGGATTGTTCAAGTTGGATTGTTCAAATCACTATGTGATTAATGCTTTTTGATTGACTAATTCATTAATGGTTGATCCTTTTGAATTTTTCCAGTGCAATGTTGATGAAATGCTAAGCATTACTCAGTTACGTGAAAAAGTCAATGCAATGATTTTGGAATCTCCAGATCATGAGCAAAGCAGAATTTTGAAGTATATCATTCAGAAGATTACAAAAAATTGATCCAAGCCAAGACTTGAACATAAAGTCTTATGATCAAGTAGTGGAAGGCCAAAATTGACAGATATGCGGCAAGAACCATCTAGGTTTGAGCTTGTTGACAAACAACTCAAGGGGGAAAAAAGAACTAGAAGGGATCAAAACAAGAAAAGACAAAAGATTGGAAGTCTCTTATTTTGAGATATGTTAATTTTTTGGGTTTAATGAACTTAGTTACTAACTAATGATGAATTGTTAGTCAAAGTTGGCAGAATCTGAATCTGAATTTCATAGTTCAGAGGAAGAGACTGAGAGTGAATTGGGATCACCAGAGGAAGAGAAAATGCAGCAAAGCTCAACCAGAAGCTCATCTTTGGTGAGTTTTCATTTCATTGAGCCAATTAAATAAATGAATACTAAATGAATACTGAATCAGTTTTAATGATAGGAACCAAACGTGAAATATCTCAATCAAATACGCTTGAAATGCCATAAGTTATTGGGTGAGGTTTGGGATCCAATTGGAGATGAGAATTGCGGATTTAGAGTCATTTCTAAATCTCTTGGTCATGAAGAACCTGGTTGTTTTAATGTTAGGAAGGAAATAATTGAAAAATTAGAGAAACATAAAGCATGGTAAATTAAGATTCTTGGTGGTGCAAAGGAGGTTGAAAAGATTAAAAAAAGACTTGATTTTGAAAAAATCAATGAAAAGATTCCCTCCTCAAAATGGCTGGCTAAATTAGACATGGGTTGAATTTTAGCAGACAAATATTCCAAACCTATATGTTTCAATTCATTGGAGTCATGTGATACTTATGCTCCAATGAAAAATGGTCTTACTGATCAATCAGATCCGATGTTCATTTCCTTTTTAAACAATAAACACTGGGTTCTATTAGTACTTGAGCAAGAAATTATCCCAATCCGCCCATTGTAGAAAAACCACATTCCTTGATTTCTAAAAAAGCCTCTTGTTGGGTTGATCATCTCAAAGATCAACTGCAAATGTATTCTAGATTGTAATAGAATTTGACTTCATTTCATCATTGGGTTTCACATCAATTCAATTCTAATGCAGCTAGCAAGTTCTATTAATACAAAGGGTTATCACATTTTAAACATCATTATGTTGAGTGTTTTGAGTTATTGTCATTATATTGAGAGTTTTGAATAAGAGTTAAATGGTAAGTCAGTTCAACTTGTGTTTGGCTGATTCCATCACAAGATTAACTTATGTTAAGCTTGGGATGGGATCAGCTTAACACAAGTTGAACTTGTTCTTTTTGGTGTTTTTACTTTAGGGATTGTCAAAAGACTTGTATTTTTTTGGGCAATTTTACTTTAGAGCTGATAAAAAGACTTCTTTAATTTTTGGGCCCTTTTAATTTAGGGCTAGTCAAGTTGAAATGACTTCAGGGCTTGTCAAGTAAGTTGTATTTTTTTGGTGTTTTTACTTTAGGGCTTGTCAAGTTACTTGTCTTTTTTTTGTTGTTTTTACTTTAGGGCTAGTCCAGTTACTTGTGTTTTTTTGGACCTTTTTACTTCAGGGCTATTCAATTGGATACTAACAGTTTTTTTTGTTTTTTATTTATTTATTTATTTTTTTTAACCAAAAAATGAACATTCACCAAAAAATGAACATTCTTTGATTTTTTGGTTGATTTCTGTTTTTTTTGGAAGTTTTATTTAGTTTATGGGTTGTGTAAGTACCCATTCATTCCTTTTCTTTTTCTTTTTCTTTTTCTTTTTCTTTTTCTTTTTCTTTTTCTTTTTCTTTTTCTTTTTCTTTTTCTTTTTCTTTTTCTTTTTCTTTTTCTTTTTCTTTTTCTTTTTCTTTTTCTTTTTCTTTTTCTTTTTCTTTTTCTTTTTCTTTTTCCTTTTTTTTTTTCTCCCCGCGGTCTGCCTCTGTGTGGAATTCCACACAACTACATTTGAGCTGTGTACAACGTCACAGGGCTAAAATGTAGTCGTGTGGAAGTCCACATGGCGGCGGACCGGGTTGGGTGGGCCGCACAACTACGTGAGCTGTGGGGGGCTGTACACGGCTCCAATTGGACCATGTGCTGTGCCACAAGGCCCATTTTCAACTGTATAAATGGCTCAATGAGCCCTGAATTTAACATTACCCTTAGTTTAACGGTTGTGTTAGTACCCTTTCATTCCTTTTCCTTTTTTTTTTTTTTTTTTTTTTTTTTTTTTTTTTTGCTCACCACAATCCGGTGCCGTGTGGAGTTCCACAAGACTTCACTTGAGCCGTGTACAACTCCACAAGACTGCACTTGAGCCATGTAAAACTCCACACTGCTCAAATGTTGTTGTGTGGAGTTCCACATAGCGGTGGACTGGGCTGGGTGGGCCGCACAACTCTGTGAGCCATGGAGGGTTGTACACGGCTCAAATTGGACCGTGTGGTGTGCTACACGGCCCCTTTTAAACCGTGTGCATGGCTCAATGAGCCTTGAATTTAACATTACCCTTTTGAAATTTTTAAAAAATATTCATATTTATCAGAATTCAATTGTCACTGTTTGTTACAATTTTTGATGACTAGTTTTATGGCGGGAAATTTTTCAGAACTTCCCCTGGCCTGAAAGGGGCTGAAGGTACAAGCACTACTGCCCAAAGAACTCAGGATTGAGCAATGAGATAGATTGCAATGAGGAAAGGTAGAGTAATTACAATGATAAGAAGAAGGAGAAATATAGGAGTAAGGCTCTGAAGGAGATTGATGGTTGAATCCTATAAGAGTAGCACCAGAGGGGTAAGTGAGATGAGTCAGGTAGGCTGGTTGGCTTCTTTGTTCTGGGATCCAAACTATTGGAAGGGAATAAAAAATGAGAATTAGTATACTGATTCCTTGGGGGAATTAGTCCAGGAAGGAAGGAGAGGCCAGTATATGTGAGAACTGAGAGAAGGCCTTGAGGAGGGATGAATGGTGCTGGGCCTGATATTTGCATCATATTTCATGTTGACCAATTGAACTCAAGGCTGTGGATTGACAGATTGGGTAATGGGCCTGTCCAGAAAGGTGTGACATGTACTGAACTGGAAAGGTGAGTATTCCAACCAGGAGTATGTAATATGGATTTGAAGTATGGGACCTGTATTTAATTCTCATACCAATTAGGTTGGAGGATAGATAGAGGATACACCAAGCCATAGAGTGAGAGGTAGAGCATAGGAAAGTTTCCAAGGACTTGAAGGGTATGCAGGGGGATACTTCAAGAGGTGAAGCTTGTAGATAAAGGGGTAGAAGGTTGATTTTACAGAGGACTGAGGCTGGATTTGGGTTGAAAAGGGCTTAGGAAACTGAGTCAAGTTGTGGTCATGAAAAAATTACAGTAAAAAATATTATGATTTGGTATTTTTTATACATCATTAATTCCATTGTAAATACCAAATGAGTTTAAGTTTCATTATTTTGGAAGCTCAGGTGAATTCCAGTTTCCAAATTTATGAATTAAAAGTGACATTGATTTTCCACAATTGTGAATAAAATGTGAATAATATCTTTTTTAAATTCAAAATTTGGTGAAGTCAAGATTATTCATTGGTGAATAGAGGTTTTCTGTAAAGGGATTCAATTGGCAAAAAGATGCAAATGGATGATGAAATGATGTCACTGGCCAGCCAGAGACCCCAATCTGTCCCTGGTAATTTATTATGATAAAATTTCCAACCTAAATTGCAGTTTGAATATGATTAATTAATAATCTTTGCGGTAAAAATTCTGTGAGGATGCTTATTTTGCTTACCTTTCTCCAAAAGAATGATTTCTCAAGATTAAATGCCAAAGTTGCTCATGTAATTTTTCTGATGTTATAAATTGGCTGGCTTCCAATTTGGAACATGAATGCCTTTTTTCACTTCCTCAAGTCCACTAAATTTTAACACCTTTCTATTTCAATCAAATTGTTAAGTCTAGATTCTTGTATTGGTTACTTGAAACAGGTGTTTTTTGACATAAAAAAATTGCACATCTTGTCCCTAGTTCCCCTGGCAAGCTTAATTCCTCAAGATTTGTTTGAAAATTCTGTGTTGGGATGAGGGCTGGGAATTTTAAATTGAAAATATAATCAATATGATTCCATTTAGTTTTAGATTATCTTGGAATTTTCTCCCCTTGACATTGTTAAAATCTGACCAATGTGCCTGCTTGATTCTCAATTGATATACTCCTTACGTTTTGGTTAGAGAAAGTAGATAAAACAAAGGGAAACAACAAAGCAAAAAATTAAGTAGATTTAAGAAACAAGCCATGTGAAGATGAATGAAAAAAGGCATTCCAGGCTACTATTGGCCACCAGTTTCTTGCAGAAAAGAATGGAGGATAATCATGGGTTAATTTTCTATTGGATTTATAAAAACGAAAAATCTTGACTCTCAATAAAGATCCATCAAATGGGAATTCAAGAGGATTGACCAGAGATCCTGAGTCAGTTGAATACTTGCCTAAACACTTCCAGGGAGTTGTACATGTCTGGTCCCCTTGCATTAATCAACCTGCAACCAAAATTGTGTCAATCCTTGTCAGCAAAACCAGCCAAAGAATGAATAAAGATATTAAGTAGCAGCCAACTGTGATGCTCAGTCCTTGGATTAATGCCCACAAATTTCATTCCCTGCAGTCTTTCCTTACTATTTTCATTTAAATTTTTCAGCCTGGGATTTTATTGCAATCTGTTGTTGGATTGAGGGAAACCTTTATTATTCTGTTTCTTTCATATGTAGATGCCCAGGATGAGCCAATTATACTATCACCAGCAGAAGTACTTCATAAATCAAAAATTCTTCTTAATTACTCATTGCCACAACATTCTAGAATGAATACCATTTATTTGGATCAGAAAGGAATTGAGAATTTCAAAATTGGAAATGGGTGATGATAAATTCATGAATCATTTGAGTTTTTTACACAACTTAAATGGGCCTTGTGGCAAGCTACACAACAAAAATCAAGTCTTTTAGCCCCCACACAACTCAACTGTTGTTGTGTAGCACCCACACAACAGTTCAGTATTGTGTGGCACCACAAAAAATTAAATTTGATTTGTGTGGGGTTGTACACAACTTGAATGAAATCAATTTGGGTGGCACACAGTCATAAGCATTGTGGGCCAAAAAAATAATCATAAAAAAAAATAAAAAACCAAGATAAATTGAAGAAAAATTCAAAAAAACAGAAATAAACCAAAAAATCAAAAAATAAAAAAATGTTGAATTTTTGGTTAAAAAAAACAAATAAATGAAAAAAAAAGTAAAAAATAAAAATGAAAATCAAATTAAGTAAAAATAAATGAAAAAAATAAAAAAACAAAAAAAACTGAAGACAACCAAAACCCCAAAAATTGAATAAAAAATGAAAGAGTCTATGGAGAAGCCCTAAAGTATAAGTGCCAAAAAATAAAAGTTCAAATTGACTAGCCCTAAAGCAAAAGTGCCTAAAAAATACAAGTTCAAATTTAAAAGTCCTAAAGTAAAAACTCCAAAAGAAAAAACAAGTTCAAATTGTGTTTAGCTGATCCCATAACAAGAAGTAAAAATACTCCTTATGATGGGATCAGTCCAACACAATTTGAAATGAATTACCAATTAATTTTCATTTAAAACACTCAAAATAATGATAACTCACAAAACTCAACATAATGATGTTCAAAATGTGATAATCCTTTATATTAATAGAATTAAAAGATCAGCATGTTAGACCAAAACCTAACAATGAAATTAAAATGATGTCTGAAAATTGGAATAAAAATTGAGTTGATCTTTGAGGTGATAAACCCAATCAGAGGCTTTTTTATAAATCATCAAAGGTGGTTTGAAAAATTTGGGGGGATTGGAATCTCATCTCCCTTAAGTACAAGCTGGAAACAATGGTTATTATTAAAAATGAAATTAAGATTGGGTTTGATGCTTCTTTTACACCAATTGTCATAGGAGTATAAGTACAACATGAATCCAATGAAATGAAAAATATTGGTCTTCCATAAGTATAAGCTATTATTTGACCCATTTAAAGCTTTGAAAGCAATTTTGAATAGGGAATCTTTTCATTGATATCATAAAAAACAAGTCTTTTTTCTAGCTTTTCAACGTCTTTACTGCCACCAAGGATCTTAGAATAGGATGTCTTATTTTTCCTCAATGTTTCAATAGTTTATTCTTGTACTTTAAACAATCCATGCTCACCATACCCAAGTGATTTAGCAATGAATCCAAATCCACAATTTTGATGAAAAACTGGATCCCCTCACTCAAAAATGTAATTATGTGAGTTCTCAGGTATTTGATTTAGGTAATTCAATTTTTTTCCTACAATAAAAAATTCATTAGCCAAAATTCTAATCTCATTAAACAAATTTATACTTACCAAAGATGAGATTCTGGTTGATTATTCCTGGACATCTTCTTCCTCTGAAGAGGTTTCCAAGTTAAAATGAAGTGAAGCTGATTCAATTTCAGTCTTTTCCTCTGAACAATGAAATTAAGATTCTCATACTGCGGACTTTGACTAAAAATTATCATCATATCATCATCAGTTCATTAAACCAAAACAAAGAAAATTTCACAAAAGAAAAGACTTGGAATAAGTTGTCTTTTATTATTTGGTTCCTTTCTGATTGCCTTTGCGCTCTTGAGTTACTTTTCAAAATGTTTAAATCAAGAAGGATCTCTGCATGTATATTTCAAACTTGGCCAAACTCTTCTTGATTGCAAGACTTTTGGTTGAAGTATTGGCTTTGATCAATAATTTTCAGTCTTCTGAATCAGGTACCTCAACAGCTAGCAATGATATTTTTTCAGGAAATGCCAAGATAATTGCATTGATCTTCTCATTTAACTGAGAATTTGTGAGGATTTAATCAAAATTGACCTTACAAAATTCAAAAGGATCAAACATTATTAAAGTAGGAATTATCCATCAAAAATCTTGAATCACAGAGTGATTTGAACAATCAAACAGTCCAAATTAAAACAACTTACAGAAATAGAACAGCAGGGATCATAATCCAACATCCTCAGGCACAAAGGATCCTCTTCATTCTATTAATTCACCTATCTGGTGAGAACGGGAAAAATACATAGTATTGGAGTATAACTTGGTGCACAAATCCCCATCAAGGTCCTGACTTAATTCTTTAAATTGTTCCAAAATACTTTTGATTGCCTCTAAAGACAACTTTTATCCCAACAGAAACAGTTCAGTGGGAAGAACTATTCCTAAATTTATCCAAGAGTTTGAAAGGGCCGTCTGAACCAACCAAATTTGATTATAAAGTGCTCCATCTAGGTTTTCCCAAGAATCCAAAATGTTTCCCAAAGATTTGGCAAGCAATCATTTGAGTGTAGCATGGGCCCCTTCCATCAAAGACATAGTTTTATTTCCAAAGTCAGGGTTTTAGCAATTCCAAGCCCTTAAAAAATTCTCTTTGATACTGAAAATGTGATTATCCATATACTCAAGCACATCCTCATGGACTTCCAAGGAACACTTTGTACAAGTCATAAAATAACCACCCAAAACTAGGAAGATTAACAGTAGAGGCAGTGATTGGGCCCTTAATCTGAGTTCTGCATCATTGAACTCTGCCTCCTCCTTGGTTTTAGGGGCGCCATACTTCCCCCACAGAGAAATAAAGCTTTGCCATCCTTCAATGTCATGATTAAAGCAAATCTTACATTCTGCTTGTATGTTTTTATACAAGTTGCACAGACAACAAGGTCTTGTTGAATCAGGGAAAATAGATTCAATAGCACAAATCAGAGCCTTTTCACCGTTATTCACAAAGAATTTGGGAATTGTCTCAGGATCATAATCTGGATCCTTTAGTGCTTTTACAGACCAACTTTAGAAATCAAACATCTCTCTTGTTATAAAAAAAAAGAGATTTTTTACCTTGAGTTCTGCTAGTGTTAACTCTTGCTTAGTGTTATAGATTTTTCAGTAATCAACATATTTTCCCCCATCAATCTTTCTCAATTTTTTTTTTCAGCTGAATAGTATTGAGCCCATCATTCATGAATTATCTTAGATTATCTAAGGCCGCCCCAGAGATTCTCCTGAGTTGAGGAAGCACTGAGGGGTAGGAGATGGTTGATGGGTATTTTGATGATTTCTATAGGAGATTTGCAACAAGGGGTCTACAATTGTGTGACTTTCACGGATAAAAAACTTTCAACCAACCTTCCTTGTGTGAGTTTTCCTAGACCTTTGCTGAGCAATGGATTAGAGTAGGAACCATGTGTATTGCAGGCTAAATCCACATATTTATCAAGCTTTGATTTGAAAACTTTCAAAGAATAACAATCCTTCATTTCCCATGTTTGAAAATAGTTTTGTTACCCTTCCCTAGTAGGAAAGGCTACCAAAGGAGGTGGATCAAGTGGATCTGGAACCAATGAATTGGTTATATCATAGTTACATAGTTACATTGTTACCAGCCGCAGCCAACTATCAGTTTCCATCAAATGAAATCAGGCAAAGGACAGAGTAACAGAATGTTTTAATCACCACCGGAAGTCATGTCCATTTTTGAAGCATTTTGTTCCTCCATTGTAATCCTAGATGAGGATTAAATTGGGGCTTCCAATGTTTCATTACCCAAATGAATTTTTTCCACAGCTTTGTTAATGGCACTATCAATAAAATCCTTCAACACAGCCATTTCATAAGCAGGAGGGCCTTCCAATCTTGCCATAATGCAAAAAAAAGAAATGGTACTTCAGTATTCAATCCAACTTTCAATCAAAAAACTACAGAGTTTTCTCACTTTTGAGTTGAGAAAGATCAAGTTAACCAACAGTCAGTAAAAATTTAATTTTCTGTTGTCCAACAGGCAATTTGAGAGTGTACTTTGTGGCAAAGGGACAACTTAAAAGATTTTTTTTCCAAAGGAAATGATTGGGTTTGCATTTTCACTTTAGGGTTCACTTTATCATTGCTAGGTGTGGTCCAATAGTTACACATAGTATGAGCTGATCCCAAATTTGGGTTGATGGAACCCAAACGTGGTCCAGGGGTTCCCAAAAATTCTGGCACCAACCCCTTACATGCATCTTTATGTTTGTTTACGGGGGTACACAACTCAAAAATGACATTCACAGGGGGTATACAACCCCCCCGGTGTTTTTTGTGTTTGCAACAACCCTTTGGAGTTGTATCTGGCAGTTGTCCATGTTTGAAACAACAGTTTTGAGTTGTGTATGGGACCCCATGGATTGATTGGGCTGTGTAGGGCCATAAACAACTCCAACACAACTGGGAGTTGTGAATTTATCATAAAACATTGGAAAATCATCACCCTTGCCTCTCTGTCTCTTGCCTCAAAATATTTTACCCCATCCAGAGCTGAACAGACCCAAATCTGAGTGGCTAATTTTTTCACAAAAAACTTGAAGAGCAGTTCAGTTTCCTCAAATATCTTGTCAGGATGAACAAATAAAGTTGTTCAAATCTGTGAAAAACCCATATTTTTTGTTAGTATAGTGGCTAAGTACTGGGATCATTCTAATTTTATTGAACCCTTTTCACTGGTTCAACCCACTCTTGGGTCAATAAAAAAGCATCATGGAATGTTTTATAATTTTAAAATAAAGCTTGATAATATTTTATAATAATTTTTAAGTATGTTTTCCTGAGGATTGATTATGGAATTGAAAAATTGATAATATATATTATCAAGAAGGGGATCAAATTCAAATTTAAATTAAGTTACAAGGACCCAGATGCATCCCAAATATTGATATAGAAGTTTTTAATATGTTCCATTCCTCTGGGAATAATTTATAATAACTATTTTAATCCATACTTTCTAATCTTTATAGATAAATTGACTAAAGTTAATCTTATTCTTCTTTGGGATGTATGAATAATTTAAAATTCACAACTAATTGTTGAGTACTTCCGCGCATAGAGCCTAGACCTTATTTTAAAGGCATAAAACTTTTAAGATCATTTCCAAGAGTATAAATATTCTCTATGTATAATATATGCCAAGATACCCCCAATTAAGATGTAAATACACTCCAAGGCTATCAAGTTATATTTTAATGAAGGTGTTTAACTATTATGAGGTGTTCTTGTAATTCTGAAACTTCCATTTGATTGATGGCTTTAGTTAACCTTTTGGTATGTAAATTGGAACTTGACATTGGAAATTCGCCCCAAATGAGCACTAGTCCCCTTCCTCATTGGTTATGATATAATGAGGTCTTGAGAACTTTAAGAAAAAACCAGGGAGAGCCTAGAAGCCCCCCAATAATAAATGGAGTCTCCAAAGGGCACCTGTTACCCCAAAAGAGGAGGGTGTTTACCCTATATCCCCTTCCTCAGTTAATATATTATTTATTATTGATCCAGAAATACAGCAAGAGTTAACAAGCCCACTAACCTTAATCTTATAATAAGGTTGACTGGGGCCTTTAAATTTAGTATTTAAATCATCAAATCATCAACTCATCAACTTCAAGCCCAAGTGGGAATACAGTGGGGTTTTAAAATTTATTGCTACTATGAAGGGTGTGACTTTATTATCACAAAAAAAGCACCTTTGAGCTTGATTCATTTAAATTCAGGCCCCTTGGCTTTCATAAAGGTCCAAGTTGTGGCTATTTACTCATGATAAATTGGTATTATTTGATTCTGTATGATATTCTCAATTGTTTCAGTTATTTAAACCATTTAATCTTATTTAATTCATCTTTTTGCCCTAATTTTGAGGTTTAATCAAAGCCCTAGTGATTAATAGAGATTAAATCAATGAAATATCTCCTTATTTTTGTGTTCAAGAGGGGGGATTGTTGGATGGGATGGTTTGTAGGTGCACTATTTTCATGATGCTTGGTTGCATTAAACCAAGAATCATGAAAATATACAGTCCCCAGAGAGATTGTTTGACTGGAATGATGTTATGTCCATTGGTACTGATTAAATTAATATTTGGTAGCCTGAAAAAATTAAAGAAATGTTTGCGAAAGAGGGAGGGGTTGGTTGGATGGGATTAGTTTCAGTTGCAACATTTTCATGATTTTTGGTTTCATGCAACAAAAAATCATGAAAATGGTATAGAGATTCTCCCATACAGGGAAAGATTTAGACTGGTAGGAGAAGATGGAGCTGAAAAATATGCACTAGTGCTATCAATTGGGAGGTACAGGAGTAGTTGAAGGTTTTATTGAGCTGAGTGTGAGGGTGATGAAAGTAATAATTGGTTTAGTTGACAAGGATTTGAAAATGTGTGGTGCTCATACTGCACTCTGGCTCTCAAGAGGTGTATGGCTTGATGCACATTCCTTCCAAGGACAGGGAGGAGGAGAATGAGTTCCCCAGCCATCTCACCTGATTTAATTCATCTGATTGGATTCAGAACAACTCATCCTCTCTTCACCAATCACTTTAACTCCCATGCTCTCTTCCCTCAATCATCAATCCCTTGATCTCTTGATATTCAAACTTGGGAAATGATAAATTCACTACTCAAATGAGTTGTGTTCACAACTTATTTGGGCTGTGTGGCATGCTACACAACTACATTGGAGCTGTGTAGGTCCCCGCACAAATTTTGTGTAGTTGTGCGGCCCATACAGGGAGGTCCACTGCCGTGTAGGCTACAGCCCAACCACATTTGGGTTGTGTGGGGCCCCCCTACACATTTCTAATGTAGTTGCGTTGCCGTGCCACATGACTACAAGTCTTGTGGGCCCCCCAAAGAAAATGTCATAATAGTAATAAACTAAATAAAAATACAATAAAAACAGAAATCACCCTAAAAATTGAAAAATATTGATTTTTTGGTTAAAGAAAACAAAAAAAATAAAAAATGAAATAAAAATAAGTAAAAAGAAAAAAGACTTGACAACCAACCCAGAACAATACTAGTTTAACTTAACTAGCCCTAAAGTAAAAAAAACAAAAAAATACAAGTTCAACATGACTAGCCCTAAAGTAAAAGCTCCAAAAAATAAAAGTTCAACTTGTAACAAGCCCTGAAGTAAAAGTGCCAAAAAATATGGTTTTTGTACAGCCCTAAATTAGAAACACCAAAATAAGAAACAAGTTCAACTTGTGTTAAGCTGATCCCATCATAAGAAGTAAAAATATTCCTTATGCCAGGATCAGCCAAACACAAGTTGAGACAACTTACCATTCAAATCTCATTCAAAAGACTCATCATAATGATGCTAACTCAAAAAAATCAACATAATGATTTCCAAAATGTGATAACCGTTAATATTAATAGAATTACAATATCAGCATCAGAAACCAAACCCAAATGATTAAATTGACCTATAATTTAGAATAAAACTCAAGTTGATCTTTGAGGAAATCAACCCACCAAGCTGCTTTTTTATAAATCATGAAACATGGTTTTGAAACTGTGGGCAGGATTGGAATCACATCTCCCTTAAGAACAAGCTGGACCTTTCAGCCTCCTGGATTCCAAGACCCTTGCTATCCTTTAGCTACCAGAGGTGATAGAGTAAATAATAAATATATTATTTAATAAATGCAGCAAAAATCCCTAAAATATTTGGATTAAGCTTATTGCAAGGTTAAGTGGTTTGGTTATTGTTTCATTGTTTTAAATCAATATGAATAAATTGATTATAAAATATTTTTATAGAGGGGCCAAAATTATATTGGGGATCTTTGAAACCTCTCTTCAGGGATTTCAGTATGAAAACACATAGTCCTGGTTACTTTGGGCTCTTTAGTTTAAAGAATATTTTACCCAAAGATAATATGTATATAAAATACACAGTGGAGTGGCAGGGCCTTGCAGCCAAGCTACCACGACAGAGAAAGGATAATAAAACTTACTGGTATATTATTAAATCCTTTGGGTATCTGTTTGAGACGTGTACTGATGGGTTAAACCTGTATACTGGGGTTATAAGTTTTGTTCAGCAGTTTTGATTGATAAAAAGAGATTTGAGGACGGATATTACTGATCAGACATTGCAATAAATCACTTAATTATCTCTTATAAGTACTTGATTACCTTGGCACGGTGTCTGGATATGAATATAACTGGGTCTCTGCCCATCAATATCCTCAAAAGAGCTCTTTATTTATAGCGTTTAAAGTCCCAATATTGTCCTTCTGAGGGTTTTAGGTGCTCAAAGGGATAAACACTAAGGCTAGCAGGGTAGCCAGGGGTAGCCTGTCATGTGTTCTTGGTGCTATAGTACGGGTAGCATCTAATTCCACAGGGTATGGGAATTATTCCACTTTATAATAGACATTAGGATGTGTGAATAACACTAATCTGTCCTATTTATGTATTATTTAATTAATTATCCTTAGTAAATGTTCCCAGTAGTTTAATAATTATATAAATAGACGTTTCTACGGACATCTTGATGTCAGGTAAGTTCTTATTATGTATTGTATAACTGGAGTAAAATTCATAATATTGATTTTACTCTTTATTTTCGAGTTCCAGTTGATTTACTAAGATACTTAATTAAAAAAATTTTTCATGTGAATTCATGTAATATTTTTACATCATTAGTTTTCTTAGTATTTCACAAAAATATTGATGTCTAGCAATTCTCATAAAAGTATATCGAAGTATTTTAATATATTTTTAGAAGTTGTCATTTTCTTATTTTCGACATTCTTGGTACTTTGCATTATATTAAATAAAAAATACGTATAAGGATTATTTATGTATTTTTATATAATATTATGTATTTTTAGACAGTCTAATATCCACGGGAACATTTATTACATATGTAGAAAGTTCCTGTGTAGGTTTTAGCATGTTTACGCGGTACCTGAGCCTCTCAGGCCGCCTGTCACTCTGTCAACCCGTAGTCCCGCGGCTGCATACTTGTCAGAGGCTGGGGGCTGCGTACACAACCTTGACGGAGTTACGAGGCTGTATCTCAGCCGCGCGCAGGTGCATTGGCTGCCACGGCTGCGTGCGGGTATTGTGACAAAACACATTTCTGCCCATAACTCCTACCATATACACAAAATCTCAATTCTGACTGAATTTTAGGTGTGAAACCTATACGTGACAGTGTGTGTGAAATATTTAATTGGCCAAAAAGCTCAATAATGGAGCCGTAGTATTTTGGGTTTTCTTTCCTTAATTATTTAAAAAGATAAGGAGTTGGATTTCAAGGGTGGGGTCAGTGAGTGACCCTACCTAATTTTGGGTGGGGAAACTATTTCTGTATTAATATTTATGGTTTTCCCACTCTGTCTTAGGTGAATTGTATTTATATTTTGTTTATGTTATTTTTGTTACTTTTGCAGGTTGCTCTGCAATAGTAGCAAGCTGACAGGACCCAATGGGTATTGTTTAAAAAACATAGGAAAATAGGATCTGAATGTTCTTTTACACCCATTTTCATAGGAGTTAAAGTAAGAAATTCATACAATGAAATGAAAAATATTGATCTTCCATAAGTATCTCCTACTATATGAACCATGTCAAGCTTTGCAAGCCATTTTGCAGAGGGAATTGTTTCATGGATGTCATTAGAATCAAGTATTTTTTCTATCTTTTAAATGTCTTTCATTCCCCCAAGGATCTTAAAATAGCACCCCATATTTTACCTCAATTTTAACAAAATTTCTTTTCTTACTTGAAACCATCAAAGTTCATCATACCCAATTGATTTAGAAATGAATCTAAATCCACAATTTAAATCACCAACCGGATCCCAAACCCCACCAAAGAACTTATGTAATTTCTCAGGTATTTGATTGAGGTAATTCACTTCCTAAAATAAAAAATTAGTTAGCAAAAGTCCTAATCTTGTTGAAGGAATCACCACTCACCAAAGATTAGCTTCAGTTTGACCCCTGCATTGCGCCTGCTTCATCTTTTAAAAAGAAATCTGATCCCAATGGCACCAAGCCCAACAAACTTTCAGTCTTTCAACTGAACTATGAAATTCAGATGAAGAGCCATCCTTGCAACACAGAAATAATTACCCCATTAGCTCTTTAAACAATAAAAAGGAACATTTCTCCAAATAAAAGACTTATTATGTTTGTTATTTCTGATCCCCTTTTAAGTGTTTCTTGAGTCTCATCCTCTGAACTATGAGATTCCAATGAAGAGCCATCCTTGCACGTCAGAAATCATTTTTCCATCAGTTCTTTAAACCCAGAAAATGAAAATTTCACAAAAGAAAAGACTTAAAATCTTTTTACTTTTTTCTTTGGTCCCCTTCTAATTCTTCTTTCCTGCTTAAGTTCCTTTTCAACATGTTCAAATCTAGAAGGATTCTGCCGGGTTTTGGGAAATTTTGAATGGCCTCTGCTTGATTGCAAGAATTTAACTTCAAGTCTTGGCTTTGATTGATAATTTACCTTCTCCTACATCAAGTTCTTCAACAGCCTACAATTATCTTGTTCAGGATGAGCCAAGATCATTGCATTAAGCTTCTCATATAACTGATAATTTTTGAGCAGTTCATCAACATTGGCCTTGAAAAATTCAAAAGTATAAAATATTAGTCAAGTAGGAATCATCATTCAAAAAGAATTTATTAAAAAGCATTAATCAAAAAGTGATTTTAGAAATAAAACAATAAAACTTAAAAAAACTTACAGAAATCAAACTTCAAGGGTCATAATCCAACCACCACTGAGGATGAACATCCTCAGGCACAAAGGATCATCTTGAGACTAGTAGGTCACCTATTTGTGGGAAAAGGGCAGACCCATAGTCATAAATTATGACTTGATGCACACTTCCCCATAATGGTTCCGCTTGAATTTCTATAATTGATCCACAACAAGTTTGGTTTCCTGTAAAGAAACCTTGTATCCCAATGGTAACAGTTCAGTAGGAAGAACTATTCCAATCTTTATTCAAGAGTTGTAAAGGGCTGCCAGGAACAATTTAATTTAATTGGAAAACTTTCCCTCTATGTTTTTCCAGACATCCAAAATGTTTCCCGGTGTGGTGACCAATTTGGTGCACCTCAAGAAAAGGTGGCAACAATTTGAAAAGATTTTTCTTAGTTTTTTTTTCTGAGCAAAAAAAAAGAAGTTTGCTGCTATGGGTACTTTCCCCTTTTGGTCCCCCCAACTCCTCCCTGTCCTAGCGGTCTAAAGAGGCCTCTCCAGGGAGCTCCACCTCCCCAGATCATTGGTTCAACTCCCCTCATTGCACTTGGCCACAGTTATTTTTTTGACTGAGCGGTGCGCAAACTTTAATATCCTCCTCCATCCCATCTGCATCTCACCATCTTCAAAACAATATTTATTAAAGTCAAACCCAGAATCTTAAACCCATCTATCTACATTCACCTCTCAAACTTCAATCTCATCATCCCAGGATCCCTTCAACAACCTTAAACCCCACATCCACATCCATCATAGCTCTAAGCAGGTCATGCAGACTTTAAAAACTTCCACCTATATTAATCAATCTAGTCTTTTTGCCATTATTGGATCTGCCTTGAGCGGGGCAGGTGGTATTTATGGCGCACCCTTCATCAAGCCATCCTGCTTGGTGGAGCGTTCTTTCCCCAAACACTCCCCCTCCACTCCTGCCACCTTGAGTACTGCAGTGATTTGCAAAAAGTCTGAGTATTCTACTACGTTGGACAGGCAATTCAGATGGCAACCCTGACAATGATTTGAAAGAATCCCTCCCAATGATTGTTTTGAGGGAGGTTGTGACCAACATTACTTCTAGTAACAATGGTGATTTGCTTGGTATTGAATCTGGTTTGAACTCAATCCCCCATGTTGGAGATTTCAATCCATTAAAGTTAAACCAGGCCCACTCAGTTTATTCAACCAGTTGCTCCCACCTGTTGCCCTTGTTGACCCCTTTCTCCAGTTCAGACAGCCTTTCCCTTTCCTCTACCCAATGTAGCTCTTCTACCATCTCTTTTTCCATTCATCATCCGCAAATGCCGTTGTGGCCCTGCAACCGCCCTTTCAGATGTTCATCCTCCCCCACTACTGCTCATCTTTCAACTCATGGCTTTCCATCTGCTTCCCCCCGTCATCTGTGACGCGGGCTTGTCTCTCCTTTCATCTTTTTCACATGTCCTGTATCATTGAAAAAAATTTTTTTTTGCTGCACTCATTTATAGTATCAATTTTAAATAGTCAACAGGGTCTCTTGACCATAAAAGGATTGGCTATCCCCTGCTTTTTTTCCTGAATCATCATCTATCTTATCATCAATAATAAAATCATCATCATCTAATCAATCAATCCATGGGGCCCTTCCCACTTTTCTGAGAATCCTTATCCTGGGTATATCTTTTGATTGCCCCTTTATCCTTTGTGCCTTTATACTCAAATCCTTTGATTTTTCCTCTGTGACCTGATTTTGATCACCAATCAATAGCCTTTCTGGTTGAAGAAGAATTCATTGGGTTGAATTCTTGAGTGTGTTAAGCCACTTCTTTGATACCCTTCTCAAACCACTTGGGTCTTGATCATTCATTTGATTGTATTTCTGGAACAAGTCATGTTTGAATGAGAGGTTTGTTTAAGCTTGAAACCTGGAGTGTTAAAACCACCTTTATTTCCTTAAAGTTGAATTCCGCCAAGCTATTCTTGAGTCCCTTGAGATGTGTTGGGTCATTCTTGTTTGAATTTGTTACTGCTTTGCTTCCAGAGCTTCATAGAACAAATTTCTTTGTTTGGTAAAGCCACCCACAGTTATCTGGTACCCTCCAAGCGCTTGATTGTGGAGAGCTGGACAGGTTCTTTGAGAACCTTGAGGTTGGTTGGGTTGAGTTGAGCTTTCTTAATCTTTTGCTGACAACCAGAGTTATGAGCTTGTGGGTGTTGTTACGTACAACTGCCTTGTTCTATTGAAGTATGAACAAAACTCTGGCTTGTTTGTTTAAGTATTTTTCACACCCATTTTGCCTCAGATAGCATTGTTTCCATTGCTACCAACTACTATCAAAATTCCTCCTTCGCATTGATGGCTTATTTACAGATTTCTGGATCTTGATTAGGGTTAATTTTAAATATTTTTGTAACACTCAGGAGGGAAGCCTAAACAGAACCTTTTCCCCTCCACAGAACTGCCTCTGGCTCAGCGCCGTTTTGAGTCTTACACAAGAGAATTTTCAAGGAATTTTTTGAGAGTAGCATGAGCCCCTTCAACCTAAGACATTGTTTTATCTCCAACTCAGGATTTTTGAAACACAAAGCCATTACAAAAGTCTCTTTGATAAGGAAGATATTATGATCCATATACTTGAGAACATTCTTTCAGTCTGCCAACAAACACTCTGTACAAGTCATAATGTAAACAAACCAAAAATATGAAGATTAAGGGTAGAGGCTGTGATTTGGCACTTAATCTAAGTTCTGAATAATTGACCTCTGCCTCCTCCTTGTTTTTTCAAGGATCCATACTTAGCCCACAGAGAAATAAAGCTTTTACACCCTTAAAAGTCAATATTAAAGCGCACTTTACATTTTTTTTGTATGTTTTTAGACAAGTGCAATTGAAATCACTGTCTTTTAGACTCAGGGAAAATTTGTTCTAGAGCAAGGATAAAAAAATTTTCATGTTCTTTCACAAAGACTTTGGGAAGTCTCTCAGTATCATAAGCAAACTTCTTTAGCACATGGACAGAACAATTTTAGAACTCAAACATTTCTCTTGCTATAAAAACAAGAGATTTTGTGAAAATTCTAAAGTTGGCTGTAAATCATACAACATGCAATAGGGGGATGTTGTAATTATTTGTTTTATAATTAGAATTAATCGTAGCTATATGATTGAATTGTTTTCAAAGCTTTAATTAATCTGGGTGAGCCAAGAATAGGGCCTCCAAGTTTCCCTCTCCACTGAATTTTGCTTGATGAACCCAACATGAATTACCAAGTTGTTCAAAGAGGACCTCCATAGCACATTTCCCGTTTAGTTTTTCAGGCTTTACCTTATGCTTAGTGTTATAGATTGTTTGGTCATCAACATATTCTTTACCATCAATCTTGCTCAATTTTATTTCGAGTCAAATTGTATTGAGTCCATCATTCATGCCTTATTTTACATTGTATAAGGCTACCCTAGAGATTGTCCTCAGGTGAGGATGTACTGAGGGATGTGGAGATGATTGATGGTCATGTTGATCATTTCAGTAGGAGATTTGCCACAAGGGGTCTTCCTTTGTGTGACTTTCATGGATTGAAAACTTGCACACAACCTTCTTTGTGTGATTTTGCCTTTACTGTTTGGTGAGCAATTTCCCAGAGTACAAACCATGTCTATCACAGGCTCAATCCACATATTTATCACACTTAAAGGTGAAAAATGTTAAAGCATAACCATTTTTCATTGCCCATGTTTTACAAAAGGTTTTTGCCTCTTCCCTAGTAGTAAAAGCTCTCACAGAAAGCAGGAAAAGTGGGTCTTGCATAGGTACACCATATTCACATTTTCATAGTTCAGTTTCCATCAAATGAAATCAGCCAAAGACCTGAGTAACATAAATTGTTACTCACCACCAGATTTCATGTCTATTTGTGAAACATTTTGTTCCTCAATTTTCACACTTGATGATGAGGCAATGGGGGCTTCCAATTTTTCATTAACCAAATCCTTTTTTTCCTCAGCTTTGTTCATGGCACTATCAATGTAATACTTAAACACAGGAATTTTACAAAAAGGAGGGCTTTCCACTGTTCCCATAATGCAAAAAAAAAATCAATTCTACTTCAGTATTCAATCCAAATTTCAATTAAACAACTACCAATTTTGCTCACTTTTGAGTTGAGAAATATCATTTTTGTGGGACATTTGTTTCCATTTTCCTATAGTTTCCCATTAATTTCACTTTAATTTCACTTTATTTCACTTTAAATTCACTGTAGTGTCACTTTACGATTGCTAGATGTGATACAACAGTCCCACATAGTATTTTTTGATCCCAAATTTGGGTTGATGGAACCCAAATGTGATCCAGGGGGTGCCAAAAATTTGGCACAACCCCCCTGGGGGTTTTATACCCCCCGCCACGCATCAAAAGCGCTGTGAATTGGGGTACAAGGCCTATAAATTCTGTTTAAGGAAGGTATACGGCCCCCCAGGGGTTGTGCATGTTTGAGACAACCTCTTGGACGCGCTGAAGACGCGTGCTTTGGACATGTTTATGGGCCCTCACGCGTCCATTGAGCTGTGTAGGGCCCCAAAAGACTCCCACACGACTGGGAGTTGTGAATTTATCATCACCCTTCAAAATTTCACTTGCTCTCCTTCACCTTTTCCTTCTTCAATCTACTTTCTTTCCTTTATCTCTCAATTCATCCAATTTTTTTATCCCTCTCTCAACTACCAAATCTCAATCTCAAGCTTTTCTTTATGTGCCTGTGGATATTCATCAGCCTACTCAAACATTGGACTCTCTGAATGGATGATAATCTTCTTTCCCCATTCAACCTAACCTTTTCATGTGACTATTGCCTCCTCAATAATCATAACCGAATTCTCTTTCTCTCCTAAGCATGCTTTTGGTTTCTTTGCTTAATTTAATCCTTTCCATTGTCTTTTGGCTCATCTTTAGATGTCTTTTTTCAGTCCCCAGTCTTTTATATCATAAATCTTAATCAGCTCTCCACAGTGAAAAATATTAATCAGCTCTTCACTTTCAAAATCCAAATGGAAGCAGCTAGACTGTGAAAGGAATCAACTCATCACCATGGAAAGATTCCAAAAGACTATGCTGAAAGCAGAACTGAGAAAAATTCCCATGCTTGGAGACTAGAACTATGGACTCTGGAAAGAAAAAATGCATTCTATCTTGGATATAAGGGGCTGCACTACTGCCACAAAGAAAAAATTATTCAATACTGGAGCCTGGTATAAACAAAAAACTGAAACTCCTCATCATCTCAAAGTTGGACTCCCCTACTCAAAAAAATCTTTTCATGCCTGAAAAAAAAGAATTTGGCAAAATTAACATGGAATTCAATCATCAAAAAGTATGCCTCCTCTCAAGCCTCAAATAGTGCACCCATCTTCAAAAATTTCCTGAATTTGACCTTTGAGGCACAAAAAATAAATGATTTAATCACAAAGGTTCAAATCTGCTTGAAATAAATGGCTCAGGCTGTAATCCAATTACCAGAAAAAATTCTTGCTTGCCTGATTCCCTTCAAATTTTAGCAAACAATGCAAGAATTAAAAAGGAAAATAATGCAAACAGGCAAGGAACTAACCATGGAAATTTCCCTGAATGCTCTCACTCAACTTAAAAACAATTCTAATTATGCAAAATCCCATATTGAAAGCTCCAATTATAAAACTGAGGTAGAATTTTTTGGGACCAACAATAACCCACAAAGCCAAATGGAGGATTATAAGCCTGCAAACAAAAGGAAAAGTTTTGTAAAAGGGTACCATAATCCTGGTTTCACACTTGAAAATCAGCCTGGTCTAACTTCAAATTTAATTCAGCTCAAAGTAATCTAACCCCCAAGGGGAATTATCTAATTATGTAACCTCAGAAGATAAATATACTCAGTATCTACATTCACTGCACCAAAAAAAAAATTCAAAACTTGCTAGAAAGTTTCATCAAGGAGCTCAGGCAAGAACTATGACCAAGCTCAGTCCAGGCTTTCAACAAGCAAAGGTCAAGATGTGACTAAGCTCCACTGCACATTTACTGTGAAAAAACTCTTTGATTCAATAATGGAGATAGATTCAACTAGAGTATGGAGAAAGCTTCAACTAGAGCTGCCTTGATGACGCTTGCTAGAAAGAAACATGAGACCTCTTCTGGTTCTGCATATCTACATTTAGTCTAATCCACCATGATACACAGATAGACTCCATAAGCTTGCATATAGTCAATCTCCCAGTCTTGCATATACTCTAAGGCTAATAACTCTGTCTATGCTATATTCCATCATGGTTTATCCTTTGGGAATCCTTATGTAAATTCTACTGCAGATTTTATCCCATTCTACCTTACTCAGTAAATAGTTTCATGAATCCCATGTAAAATGAACATCCCCCAACTGTAAACTGCCAACTTGGACATCCCAGGCCTGATAACTTGCCCCGTAGCAGTATAAATCCTATAGCAATGTATTAGTAATTCCATGTCAATTAATCTCTGTAGCTTTGATCAATTTGGTCATTAAACATGTAGAATTAAATCATGGGCCTGTTTTAACTCTAGTTAGACCTCAAAACTTGAATAATCCCTTATAACTACCTTTCAGATACTTGTCTATAAGAGATGGCCTCATTTTCTCCCTTCCTGAATTTTTCAGATCAAGACATCAGTTTAATACCTCTTGCTAGGAAATTAATTGGAGAAAGTGTGATCAAAGCAATCTTATTCTTAATCTAATAATTTCTCTGATCCCTAAAGAAATATCTCAGTCAATCTTCTAGTGAGTCTTTTGTGAGTAGAGTACTACTTCGACAATCCCTGCTTGCATTCCAGCAGCCCTTGTGACACCTGGTCAAGACAAGAATTGCTTATCTCAACCCACAAACAACTGTTGGCACCTGAATCCCAAAATAGCTCCAGACTGGTGGAAAGAGGTTTAGGAAAAATTTAAAGCTTGGAGACAAAATAAAAGAGAATTAAAATAAAGTCATTCAGCTTGCTTACTCTTATTTCTCAATTTTTGGGTCAATAATGGAGATTCAAATCAAGAATGTCTCCATGAAAGTGGTGCATAAGTACAAATTATCAAAGACAGAAGGTAAATTTGTGGAAATGGCGCCATGCAGGGAAAAATTAATTGAAACAGGAAAGGAAGGTGCAAGTTTACCAAGGAAAGGAAAGCAGACCATAAAATTTAATTGGGATAATCTCACAATAATTCTTTCTGATGGATTTTATATACAGGATTTCACAATCAATTTTATCAGCTCAAGAGCTTTGAAATTCAAAGGTTGCAAAAGATTTTCCAAGGAAAAATTCTTCATCATTTTGTGCAGAAACAAGGAAGTTATTCTTGGAACCATCAATAAAAATATCTTTCACCTTCCAACTCCTTTGTTCAAACTGAATGTCTCTTGCTTGTCAAACTTCTCTTCTATGGCCAAATATCCTGGATATGAATTAAAGGAGATTAACAGGAAGTTTTGACATGCATAAATTTCTCAACTGTTTCCATTCACTCAGAATATTCCTTCCAAGGTCAAATTCATGTTTCAATGCATCAACTGTTTCAAGAGTGAAATCAAAAAAGCCCCCTTCAACCAAACAATGTAAAAAGCTACCATAATATTTGATCAAATCCACCTTAAACTAGTACAACCCATTTTTCCTCAGTCAAAACTGAGTCAAAATTCTATTCTAATGCTGGTTGACAAAACCAGTGGCCACTTGGTGGCTTTCAAAGTTTTGTAAAAGTAGAAAACTGCAGAAACTAACATTGACTCGGTCAAAAAGGAAAATCAACAAAAAGGTCATTATCCCTTAGAATTTTTTTCTGGATGGAGGGAAAAATTTCACTCATAAAAATACTTATAAGAGATTCAACAAATTTTTCAAGTTATCCCTGAAACATAAAATCTACAGCATGATGGAAGAGCTGAAAGAGAAAATCTCACTATAATAAAATTGGCAAGGTCTATCCTCAAGGACAAAAGAATCACTATAACTTTGTGGCACAAGGTGTTCAAAAGCAGTTGCTTGATTCTCAATGAAATTCTAAATGATGGAGTGATTGAATCAACCTAGAAAATGTTCCACCAATGCAAACTTCCAAACTCATGAATAAAGCCCTTTGGATTTCCTTGTGTCTACATAATAAAAAAGAAGGAAAAAGGGCTCAAGTTCAATCAAAGAGGTGAAGAGGGAATAATAGCATGCTTTAATCCTCCCTTTCAGTCATACAGAATTTTAAGAAAAAATTATTTTGTAATCCCTTCAAAGCACCTCAAGTTTCTAAGAACCCACCTGCCAAGGGAACACTCCCTGTCACTCCCCAATAATGAAAAAGCCAAATTTCTCGCGGAATACTCACCTCAATAAAATAAATTTCCTTCTCAAGCAGAAGAAAACACACCTAAAACTCCTGGGACCAAATATAGGAATAATACAAACTGTTAATTTTGTTTTTAAACCTTACAGTGTTCAAGTCAAAGCAACAACTGCTCAATGAAGAAATTAGCGCCATTTACTCATCCTAAATGTTCACCCATAAAGAATCCTTGAAAACAAGTGACTCCTACAATGGCCCCACCTTCTCAGAATCTCAGGGATAAAAAAAATTCAGACCACCTCAAACTTAAATTTTCTACCATTACTACGAACCCAGGACATACAAGGATGCTTTTAGATGCCTATAACATAGTAATTGGATTGAAGACATGGAATTGTGATTGAACTCAATTGAAGAACCAGGTTTTTGGGAAGAATAAAAAAGTCAATCTCCTCCAACCCCCTAAAAATTACTTGGATATATAGGATAAAAGAAAAATGTCATGAAGACCTGGTTAAGTTCAAAGCTTGCTTGTATTTCCAAGGATTAAATCAGATCAAAGGCTTTGATTAATTCAAAGTATTTGAACCTACTTTTAAGCCTTCAAATCTAAAATTGCTTCTCCTTTACTCTCTAGAATAAATGCAACAGATAAGGCAATTCAAAACAAAAAGAGCCTGTCTGCACTTGAAAATTGAAAATGAATTTATAACTAAGATCCCAAAAGGATCAAACAAGGCTTCTCATTACATTAAGCTAATGAAATCCCTGTAAGGACTGAGAAAATCTCCAAAGAAATGGTAAAAAAATATCACCGCGTGGTTCCAGGAAGTGGGATTCAAGGAATTTTCCTGAAATCCATTCCAGTACCTATCTTAAAAAAGAGTTTTGAGGCTGTTCTTCCATGTGGATGATTTGATATTAGTTGGAAAGTGAAATTACTTTGAGAAGAAGTTCTTGGAAAATTACCTGGTTAAATTTAAAGAATTCCCAACATGTTCATCAGCATCAAAATCAAAGTGAATGAATATGAAATACTCCTTAGCCAGCACAATCAAATGGAGCATGGTTTGAAATAGCTTGGAATGAAATAAATAAAGCCTACCAAAAACCCTCTCCCAAAAAATCTCCATCTAAAAACCGAACCCAAGGAGGAAAATCAAGCTTTGAAGAATCTTAAAATAAATTAAAAATCCACAATAGGACTTCTCAATCAAATTGAATTATACACAAGAAACAACATGAGATATGTGGTTTCCAGCCTGGCCAAATTCTCAAATAACTCTGGAACTAAACACTCAAAAAAGCTAAAGAAAACCTGGAAATACCTCCAGGGTACTTCTAAAATAAAGCTCAGGGTAATATTGCAAGACACAGGGACCTTTTTCTGCCGCTACTAGAGTGCCTAGTGGGATGAAAGCCCAAATAAAAGAAATTCACAAACTGGTTACCTGTGTGGGTATCTTGGCTGTGTTGTATCATGGTATAGATTCAAGAAACAAAAAATTGATTTTTTTTCAAATCAATTTGAGCTCAATGCTTTGGTGGATTTGTTGCATGAAGCCAATTTTACAAATCTTTTTTGAATGAAATTTTCATAAGAAAAATCTCAGAAATCCCTGTGAAAATAAACAAAAGCAGACTTGATGAAACATTATAGAAATTATGATCCAACTCAAATACTCTGCACCTGGACCTCCAGAAAAAAGGCATGTGCAAGGAAATACTTTTACAAAAAATAATCATCAATCTCATAAAATTCAAATACATTCCAGAGGATGCTCTTACCAAGAGCCCAACTATTCAAAGGATCCAAATTATGCAGAAGCTTTTCTATAAAATTTCACCTTAATCAACCCTGTTCCTCAATATTTCCTGCTTCATATCTAAATTTATGGGCTTTTTTCTCATACTGGACTCCTGATCTTGAGAGGCACCCAGCTTGGTGTGCATGCCCACCAAAGCTGGGGAGGAGGAGAATTGATTCCCTGGCCATCTCACCTGATCAAATTCATCTCATCAGATTCAGAACAACTCATATTATCTTTACCCACCACTCTCAATCCAACAATCTTTTATCCCAATCTCTTGATCTTTAACCTGATGGGGAAAGGTATTACAGCATAAATTGGTCTTGGAATGATAGCTGGTGTGTAAATGGTGGAAAGAGAATTCCAGTGGTGATTAAGTTGGATGATGGTTCCAAGGAGGTATTTGGTGAGATTGTAGAATGGTTGATAAAATAAGTAGGTCAGGGAGTTAGTTTTTGAAAGAATGAGTACCTATTTTTATAAAAAAGGAAAAGGTTCCCAACCAATTCTCAAAGAGATATCTTGTAAGGTCTGTCACTAGTGATTCTTTTTCATATAATCATTCTTGATTCCCATGCTTTATACCTTTGGGAATCTAGGTTTTATTCAGTTCAGGAAATTTACTATACTTACCCATAGTAACTTGAAAATTGATCAAGGGATTTTTGTTGAAATGGATGCTTTGCAAAAATTTCATCATAGAATTTAAGGAGTATTTCTAGTTTTATTTGGTCACAATTTTGGGTATACCCACTTTAATAATGAAAAGAAATAAGCCACTGTAGGAATCAATAGAATTTTGAGTTTATCACTCCTCTTTATTCAATTTTTTATAATTTCTTTGAGAAATTTTTCAGCTTGGTTTTTCGAAGTCAATTAAATCAGTTTAGCTTCAAAAATGTTCAAAGAGAGGTTCAAGTTTTTTGGAAGTTTTGAATTAATCAATATTCTGTTTGGAGTAAGTTTTCCACTGTCTGGATACATTTTCTTGAAAAATGAAAGGAGATCTGGTATATTAAATGAATAAATTCCAAGGCTGTTAAGTGAGTTGAACTGATTAAGGAGCTCTCCCCAATACCCTTGTCTTCTGGAAGACATGACAAAATTTAGAGAAAATGATCAGTTATTTAATCAAAAGATCCTGTGATGCTGAAGGGCTAAGAACCCTGAGATAAATTTTGGTGGACAAGGTAGAAACTAAAAAGAAATTCAGCAAGGAAGTCATTGGAGGAATTGGATGAATTATCTCCTTTTTTCAGTTTCAGGTTTGAAAAAATCAACACATAATCTTAAGACAAAATCTTCATTTTTGAAATAAAAGAAGAAAAGTGCTCCAGTTATTGAAGTGCTGGGGCTGGATGACAAATTTCTCTAGATTCCCTGATTTTTTGGCCTTTGGGGGTGACTTTTTACATTAAAGTGGTGAGTAGAAAATCCCAAATGGAGGTACACAATCTTCCAGAAACATACAGTGAGTTTAAGCCAAGTTTAGGGCTCATTTAAAATTGAAGAAAAAAAGTAAGAATGAATGTTAATCTGCACAAAATTTCTTTAACACAATTTCTGATTGTTCATTTTCTTCATCAGTAAAAAACCTATCCCAGACCTGTTGATTGTTGTTTGAAGGAGATAGAAACATTAGAGGAGATAATAAATTGAATGATATGCAAGGATGAATCCTCAATCAAATATATCTTCAACCAGTGAAATAAATTAAGTATCAATGAATATTTAAGCAATTTGAAAGCATTTTTAAATTAAAGGCTATTGGAAATTTTGTTTGGGAAACTGAAAAGTTTCTGAATTTTGGAAGATTGCTTTTGACTACAGTTCCAAAGGCAGAGTTGAGAAAATGCCAGTTGTAGGCAGGGTTTCCAGGTTGGGTTCAACAGGGTTGCAGGATAGGTCAGTGGTTGATTGGTGTCTTGAGGTGATCAGCCCCATCTTCCAGTTTGACTCTGATTACAGTTATCAAGAGATTCAATCCCCAGGATAATGTCCTAAGTGTATGGTGTGTTTAATAGAGTAATTCCCAATTCAAAGCTAGGAAAGAAAGGGATTGAAATAATTTGGTAAGGTGATCCACTGGACTGAGGTTGAAAAGATAGATTTGCCAAAAGGAAGGGGATGTAAGGGATGCATAATTTTGAACCATCAAATTTGCCATTAAAGAGTTTTAATTTAAACTTTCTGGTTACTGGTCA
Organism: Puccinia polysora; assembly: GCA_025617555.3. Taxonomy (NCBI): domain Eukaryota; kingdom Fungi; phylum Basidiomycota; class Pucciniomycetes; order Pucciniales; family Pucciniaceae; genus Puccinia; species Puccinia polysora. The sequence continues at coordinate 8,271,498 of CM062641.1, forward strand.
TTCTCCCTACCTTTAAATTGACTGTTGTGAGTCTGGTTAGAGGTAGAAAATATTGGGGAGAACTGCAGGGATATGAATTATTAATAAAAGAGAATGTTTCTTATAAACTTTCATTATAACTTGTTCCTTAGTGCAAAACTACATCCATAAGATCCTGGAGAGTTTCTTGAGAGAAATTGTGTCAGCTTGCTAGTTGTACAGATCAACCTGTCAAAGTAGAATAAAAAATAAAAATAAGACATAAAAATAAAAAGAGGGAGAAATCTTGAAATATTTTTACAGATTTGGATCCCTCACACAAAATAAGGTAGGGTCACTCACTGACCCCACCCTTGAATTCAAAATCCTTATGTTTTTAAAATAATTAAAAGGAAAATGACCAAAATACCACAGCATCAATTTTGCATTTTTGGTTCATTTTAATATTTCACATGGTATTTCATTTATAGCTTTAACACCTAACATTCACTCTGAATTGAGGTGTTGTTTATATTTCAGGAGTTACAGCCAGATTTGTGTTCTGTCAAAATTCCTGCGCGCAGCCCTGCATCCATACAGAAAGGTTTCACGCGCCTGACACTCAAAATTTAGGCGCATTTCAAGAAACCAGCATTAAATAAACTTCTGGCTGAGAACGCACACAGCTGTCAGGTACTGGCACGTCAAAATTACTGGCATCACTCCTGACAGCGTGGTACCGCAGGAACATGTTACAACCCACATGCATATATCATGCATATGTGACAACTTTACTGACGGATAGATGGACGTCTGAAACCTCTGAAAATTGAATAAAAGGTATGAAATTCAAAATATAAGTTAGACCAATCAGGGAAAATAATAACAAAGGTTGTCATGTAAATGTTATTATCAAATCTTAATGAAACACAAACCATATAAAAGAGTTCCCCTAAAAATTATTGAAAATTACCCAAATTTTCAAAAGCTGGCGTAAAATATTCCAATACCAACTTCTGATCATTTCAATCAAAAGAAAATAATACAAATTTACAAAATATTCCAGAACTGTAAAAATAACAAATCAAAATTTCAACAGATTTTGATTATTATTTCACCCATAAATATGACACAGACAGGTCAAGCTGATTGAAAGAACTAATAATATGCGCCAAACTAGCCCTGGCCAGTCTGCTAGCCTTATCTTACAAGAAAAACCATCTCTACTTGCCCTGGGAAGGTCCTTTTACCCCAAAAATATATACATACAGCTCTTTTTAGATGATTCAAACACCATAAATTTTTAAGTAATCAATCCAGACCTGTTTCCATCTATGATAAAGTGTTTTTGAATGATGAATAATTGCTTTATGGCCTCATTCTGATATTATAATTATTAATTCTAACCCCATCATTAATTCCATTGAAGAATATCAGCAAAAACCCGAACAATTTTCCTGAGAACTCCTCATTTATTATATTATTTATTATGGATCCAGGATACAGCAAGAGTTAAAAAGCCCACCTAATTTAATTTAAAGAATAAAATTGACGGGGGCCTTGAAATTTAGTATAAAAATCGTCAAATAATCAAATCGTCAACTCCGATTTTTGTTGGGAAGTCCTTTGAAGTTACAAAATTCATTTTTACTTTAAAGGGTGAGAGTATCCTGTTGTAAAAAAAGGCCCCTTTAGGATTTATTAAATGCAAACCGGGTCTCTTATCTCTTTACAGATACCTAAGGTGTTTAATTTTTGGTTAAAATACTCTTGTATTATTTAATCTTTTTTTATAGTAGCACTATTACAGCTATAATAGGTCAATAAATGGTTTAAATTTTTGTTTTTTGTTTATTCTGCAGGGTCAATCATGGCCACAGTGAAGCAAGAGATTTTGAATCCCTCACACTGATGTTCCTCCGCAGAAAACTATCACAAAACTTCACCCAATCTTTAACAGAAACTGTAGTTACTAGTCACCAGAAAAACCCAGCACTCTTTTCATAATCTCTGCCTTCCCCCTGTGCCCCAGGGCGTTGTGTAAGCCCTGTAATACCTTCTCCTGGTCCTCCAAATTTTTATAAACCATAAGTGGAGGCAGGGATTCCCACTTCCACAACTGAATTTTTTGGTAGGTGAAACAGGAAACGTGTTGTTTGATCCACCCTACAAAAAACTCAGGTAGTCTTCTGGAAACCTCAGGGTGTGCAGATGAACCTCTGGCGTCTGAGAGATTTAAAAATTCCAAAGTAGTAACCCTCTTTGGTAAGCCACACATCAATTGATTTGTGAATCTGGTAGGGTCTGAGAATTAATAATTCATTTCAGAGCCTATGGAGCCACTAGAAACTCAAACTAAACTACCCACATAACATATAGGAGCTGCTTTAATATATTTTATACCCTGGCAGGTTTGTGATTTTGCTGAAAGTAACACAGATTTTTGGAGCACTTGTCTATCTTTCTGTTTTTACTCCTTGGTAAACAATCCCTTACTTTGAAATCAATCAAATACACTGCAAGCCAAATTATATTATTTGCTTAATCTTTGCCTTTAAGTAGTATACCCATGACAAAATTTCTTTCATTTTTTAAAATTCCTCATAAAATTGCTCCATACATCACAAGTCTCCCCCCCTTTTTAGGCCCCCAAAATGTGGTGGTCTTCTCTGTAAGCCCTTTCATTTACATTTCAAAAAAACCAGAAATACCTAGAAACTGAGAGACATGGGACTTGTTGTGCAAAACAAGACAATTGAGGACCTTGTCAACAATGAAGCCTTTTATCTTTTATCCCTTTGACAATAACTTGTACCCAATTACCTATATGGCGGAGATTCACACCTTAAATTTCTTGCCTGAGAATGTTAAAAATTGCTCCTCTATATGGAGAAGGATTGGCTCAAAGGATTGAGGGGAACTACCACAAAAGTTTATGTATTACTGGGTCCCCTTTTACTTCCCACCCATGTCAACTGGGGTCCCCTTGATTCCCCAATTTTTAAAAAAGATTCATAAAATTTTAAGAATGCTTTCCTTGAAGATCCAAAAATTTTGGGCCTGATATAGAGCAACCAGGATTTTTTCTCCCTGTAGAAGCTGAAGTATCTGAATTTTCACCAATCAGGTTTCAAATGCAGTAAGTGGGCAAGAATCATGACTGGGTACCTGCTGGTTCTATCTCCCAATACAATAGAGAGAACACCATGGCAGGTCCTCCCTGTCATTCTTTCAAAACATTTATTGGCTTTCAGAAATTTTGTGGTTGTGAGATAGTAAAAAAAATTGATTATATCTCTTACTTGATGCATTTTCTTTCTTATATATGTATTCTTATGTATATCTGCGTCTTATGCATGTACAAACTGGATGTGGTTACAACACACCACCCCACAGCTATTCTTTTGAAGGGCTATGCACATTGAAGGCTCCATAAATGTTTTAGTATGTACAAGAGGGAAGTTTTTCCCATATTTTGTAAGGAACACAAGTTTGATCATCAAGCATGGTAAGGGGTAATCATTATAGTGACGCCATCAGAATAACTGTAGTTTGGTCCTCATTTTAACAAAGACCTGAGGTCCCAGAGCCCTTTAGAGTATTTCCACAAGTTTGTATCCTAATTTCACCCATTATAGGCTTATATTATCTCTTTAGTGGGCCTTGTTTTAATTTGAATTGGTGTTCAGAATCCAGTTTTTTTCCACATTTTCCATTTCAAACTTGGTAGCAGCCTTGGTATCACAGAAGAAGTTCCCTACATAATTTTAGTGCAGTATGTCCTTTATGAGAATTCTAATTTTCAGCTTGCTAATATTCCAGAGCCAGCTTTCAAATTACCAAAATAATGAAAATAAATAAATAAATAAAAACATGAAGTATTAGGAAATTCTTCAATATCATTATATATTTTGATTCCCCACCAAATTGTAGGTGGAGTCACTCAGAAACCACAAATTCCAATTACTACTCCCTAACCACTTTAATTTCCTTATTAATAATGGAAAAAATTTATGGACTCCCCTTTTGGCAAATTTGATATTTCACAACCTTTCTAGTATGGCTTTTGCACCCTATTTTTAGTCAGAATTCAAAAATTATCTTTAGTTTAGGAGTTATCAGAAAAAAGGGTTTTTGTCGAAATTCCCGCATGCCATGGCAGAATCACATCCCTCCTTCCACTCCACAAGCAGCCTGTGCGCTTCTGATCCTCCCAAAATCATCAATGATCATCCCTGCATGCAAAGAACACCTCCAGCAACGCATGCACATAATCCATGCATGCAGTAGGACTGATCAAAGCACATCCAAGATCTGCTACACAAAAAGAGAAGGCAGGTACCAAAATTAATTGCTTCAAACTAGTTGGATGAACCATGCATATTTAAAAATATAACAAATACATAGTGGATGATCCAAAACCATATTAAATAAAATGAAAGGGTAGAAAACCTAAGTTTAAAGCGGTGAAAAATAAACACAAAATAATTAACTCTACTGTGAAAATAAAAGAGCCTAATATTTCATGCCAAAAAAACATATCAAAGAATGAACTATCAAAGCCCTAAAAGAATCACAAATTAGTAAAATGATCATAACAAAGTTCAAAATCATTAAAAATTAAAATTATATCATTTCAAACAAATATTTCAATAGTAAAATAAAAGATTACATGCAGAAACATTAAATCACTAAATAATCACAAAGACAAATCTAGATCCAGAAATCATCCAATTATCCTCCAGATCTGGGATCAACTTTGCTGCAGCACCAAGAACACATTCTTATCCAAATTTGGGTATCCTTCTAGCCTCAGAAAACTGTTTCTTCTGTCTCCATGTGCCCTAAGAAGTTCCTCTCAACCCAAAAAAAGGTGACTATATATACAGTGTTTTTTTGGGCCCATTTTCACCCAGAATTTGTTAGATATCATCCAAGAAAACACACAAAACTTAATTCAAATAGTTATAATGCATTTTTAAGTGACCTATTGCCTTATTATTATAGTATAATTAAAAGGAAACTCAACCCTTTTACCCATTTCCACTGATGTAATTCTTTAAGAACCCCTCTTAGATTTAGAATCTTCCAAGTGTGAATTACTTCAGTTAAACAGAAAGCAATGAATTGAAAACTAAGTAGTTTCCTCTCTCTTTTTCTGGTTTTCTACCATATCCCATATTTACTACACTATTTCTGGATAATTATTCCTTATCATAAGTTATAAGTTTCCAAACTCCCAGGAAGCCAGATAATAAAATTAATTCCCCAAAGTAGATATGTTAAAGATCCCCAGTCTGTATAAACTGTGGCCCCTCTTAAAACATTTTTTATTATTCAAACAAAAAAAAATCAAATCAAACCACTCTACCTTGCATCAAAAGAAATAATCTAAGTCATCTTGAGGATGAAAATTTATTATTACAATGAATATATATATTCTTTTTGAAAAATTACTTCTGGTAGCTAAAAGAATGCAAGGATATTGGTATCCAGAAGGTCAGACTAATCCACAGGACTTGCCTTGTAAAAACCCCCAGCACCATATAATCTGCGTGGCATGTCAACAATGCCATAGGCCGCTTGCATTGAGAAATTAACACCATTGGGAATTTCAGGAAAATTAACAGTATACTACAAGTTGATTTGCATATTTTTCCTCCCATGAAAGATTTTAAGTAACCCTTCAGGAGCTTTCCATCATCACAGATTTTCAGGGTCAGATTAATCAATTGCATTCTGGAAATGTTAAAGGCTAGGTGGTACTGTCCCTTCCAGTGAAACCCATCTGGGAAGATTGAGAATTTTGACTATATTTATTGCATAGGCTATATTGGGCCTAGTACCTACTACTAGATAGCTTAGCAAGCCAAAAAGTAAAATGAAGGAACTTTTTTCAACGCTTGGAAGAGATATTAATTACTGGCTTTTTGTCTCCAGGCAGAGGCATGTTATTTAATATGGCCCAGTCACAGTGGCTATTTAGTATTGATGCCACCAAATTTGGCTGTGAAATTTCAAATGATTTCAAAAATTGGTCAATTTTCTCTCCTAATATTAAGTGAATGGATGGCAAAAATTGTATTGGCATGTTGTCCTTTAAATTCTTCTCCAGTTGCTTTAGGGTACCTTCTTGGCTCCTGTTACCCCTCTTTTTTCCACATTTATGCATTTCCTTTATATAACTAACAAGTAGCTATTTTATGGTGAAATTTAATGCTCCAGAATGATCCTGAATTTTTCCAGATGAAGCCGCCAGAAAAATACAGCTTGCTTTGTACCATGTAGGGCTTTCTTTATCCATAGGTACTGAACTTTAGGTAGTTTCATTCCAGGTGTCTGTTTTAACCACATCTATTTGTTTATATCAAAGTTAAGGTATGCTGAAAAGAAATAAAAACTTTGAATGGGCCAATAAAATATAGTGTCCATATTTATTGGCATTATGAGAAATGCAAACATTGCTTTAGGGGAAAATTCTTCCACAAAATAAATCCCTGCATCCTTTTTTCATCCTTTAGCTACACACCTTGCATTTTAGATGGTATTTTCAGTTCCAAAAATTTTTTTGTGTACAAAGACTCATCTGAATTCTAGGAAAAATTTAAGTATAATAAGTTCCCAAACACCCATTGCATCAAGCTTACACAACTCCTCACCAATTTCTACCTGCAATTTATCCCAGTCTTCTTTCTTCATTTCAGCCTAGAAGCTACTTTTATGATTAAATTTGTATAATTATCAGGTGGCCAATATTTTATCAATGATTTATTAATGCTCATCAAATGATACTTTGTGTGAGAAGTCCCCTAGCTTGATTTATTTGGCCATCAGAATTCCCTGGCCAGTTGCAAACGTATTCTCCATGGGTTTCTGGCCACCTTCAATGTTGATTTGTTATGATATGGTGATTTGTGGTTTGGGGAACCAGGCCATGGCCAATGGTATAAAGCACCCCTCAAATGGTATCCAAAAGAGCCAAATGTTTGATTATTGAAGGTATGTTACCAAAATGGCCTCAAAATCTCTGTCATCAATTTGCTTGTTTATTTTTACAGTTACACAGACAAAGGCCTTTTGCCCATAGAATCTGAAGTTTTTGAAAAATGGCTTTAAGTTGAATAGGAACTAGTGTGGTGTGAAGTTCCCACATAAATTATTTTTTAGTAGTTTCAAAAATAAGCATTCCCATAAAAAGGAAAAAATTTAGAAGGACTTGGGTAATTTAATTTCTGATAGAAAATTTTGTGACATTTTTCCAAGCATCCGGTTGTGCCCTTCAATCGTAAAATTCTGATAGTGATGATATTGGATTGATCTCTTTGAAGAAATTCACTTTTTTGAGAGAAACTCAGCCAGGTTCCTGACTCAAATTCAAATATTCCTTAACCTCTTACCAGGTGAACTCTGAGCATATTGAGTGGCTCTTCTTTTTCAATGATTTGTATAATGAATGGGGTTGAAACCAACCTATGGTACAGAAATTCCAACATGGCTTAGATTCTACAGATTGAACAAATTTCCAGAAGAAAAATGTCTATTGTTGAATGTTGGGACATCAAAGGGACCTATCAGGTCCCCAGCCAAGACATCCAATGGCTTTGCATTCCTTTTTTTTTATTTAAATGGATTGATTTTTGTGCTTTTGCTTACCATCAGAACTGGTAAAATTGTTTTTCAAAGTGGTAAGACATCTGAAATTCCTAAACCCAGGTTTTCTTTTTTGTGTGTGAGCAAACTTTTCCCCAAACATAGTTTCATTAAGAAAGGGTCCTGTCTGTAGCACTCAACTGGTTCTTGCTCCACTGATAGTCAATTTCAAATTTTACCGGGGATATAAACAGTCAAATATAGTCTTCTTTCAAAGCTTGGGATATATTGCATTCAGGATGGGAGTGGTGAGAGCCAGGAGAAGAACAACTTTTGGACTAAGGAATAGGAAAAGGGATATGCTGGAGGCCTCCAGTTAAAATTGTTGGTGATGAACCACCTATTTTTTTTTTTGGAAAAATTGAAGGTGAACAGAAATAGGGATCTATCATTTTAGATAGAAAAAGTTTCACTACTGAAATCATAAAAAAATCCCAAGAAAGCTTTGTTTAGGTGTCAGATCTCTGATACCAGGAACCTTGTAAGATAATTAGATGAATGGAAAACCTAGACCAGGCTGTTCAGATTGCAGCAAAAGGTAATCAACAGAAAACAGCCGGTACAGGAGTATCAAACAGCAATAACAAATCAACAAACAAAAGAAGTGCCTCTAGCGGCAGGGTGATGGCCCTTCAATAGGCTAGGTAGAGTTGTTCAAGCACTAAAGACAAAGATGACGCCAATCCTACCAGGGAGACTTGTTTACTAGGAAGGTCCCATCAGTTGATGATCCGGAAATTGAGCTGGTGGATGAGATGATACCTACTCCTATGATGAGTCAATCTGGTGAACCGGGTTTTTGAGGTAAACCAATCTAGCTAATTCAGGTCGGTAGTTGATGAGTTTGTAGCTGGAGGTCAAGGCGGATGGTTAAGATTGCGAGAATTGAAGACTGAGTGACAGATATAGGAGTAGGTGAGTTGTCCAAGCTGTCTCCCGTGGTGGGAGCGTCTGCAACAGCTGACAGTGACTGACACCTGTCAAGGTCGGAGCAGCGCTTCCCGCTCTTGGCAACAACATCAAAGACAGTGAGAAAAACAACAGGAGGAAAAGGAAACTTAAGAAATGACACATGACAAGCAAAACAGCAGCAGAGACGAGAAGACTGTGAGATGGAAGAGTGATTTTTCAGCAGAGGACAGATGAGACAAACATCAACACGCCCACTCAGCTCAATATTGGGATGGGATTACAATCCGATGTACTCGGCAAGTCTTTCCACAGACGCGGTGCTGGCTGCTTTTGTTAAAGTGTCAGCCAGCATGTCTTGGGATGAGATAGGCTTGATTTCAATGAGTTGGTTGTTCCAGTCGTTCCTGAGACTTTCAAGTTTTATATCAATGTACTTGGCGTGAGACTTTCAACCAAACTTTTTGATTTTATCATTGAGCCCTTTGTTATTGATTAAGTGTACGGGGGCCAGTGGTGTGATCCTCCAGATTTCCCCTATGAGATGGTTGATCCACTTCCCTTCAAGATGGCCAGCTGAGAGTGCATTGCATTCAGACTCCGTTGAGGAGTGAGCTATGCTTTGCTGTCGGCGGCTGGTCCAGTAGATGGGTGATCCCTTGAGCAGGCAGATGAGCCCTGTTTGATACAGTCAAGTGGTAGGATTGTCCCCGCAAGTTGCGTCACTGTAAATTACAAGTCTAGTCGCCGGAGTTCTAGCTTGAAGAACAAGTCAGTAGTCTATTGTTTTGAGCAGATATCTCCACACATGCTCCACTTCCTTCCAGTGCTTAATTCCTGGGTTCTCCAAAAAGCAGGCAAGGTTTGACACAGCATAGCTGATGTCAGGTCTGGCCAGCGTTCCAATGAAATTGAGTTGCCCTATGGGTGATCAAAAGTTTTTGCCTAGTTCTTTGAATTCTGCAATTTCCCGTTAGGTGGCTGGTTGAAGGTGGAGACCGGAAGTGCAAGGGTTATTCAGCGGTTTGGCCTCAAGTAGGTTCATTTCTTCCAGGCCTTTCTTTATGTGATTTGGGAGCAAGAGGGCTATATAGTCCTTACCAATGTCAACTTTCATCCCAAGTAGAGTATTCACCCCGTGCGCCAAAGAGTCTTTGAATCAAGCAAGAAATTTTGATTTGAAGCCGTCAGCGTCCCCAACAACCACAAGTTGATCTACATGGAAAAAGAGAGTGGTTATTTTTTCAGCATGAAGATAGAGAAAAGAATTGCTGTTGCTTTCTTCGAATCTGTTCTCTTTGATCCATGAGCTGAGGGTCTTGTACCAATTGAGGGGAGCTTGCTTCAAACTGTATAGGGACTTGTTCAACTTGAGATATTTGGAGGTTCTCTTCAAGCCTGTTGGCATTCTGATGAAAACATTCTCCTCCAGGGGGGCATGCAGAAATGCCCCCTTGACCTCAAATTGGAGGATTTTGAGGTTTTTGTTGACCGAATAGCTGAGGAGAGCCCTTAAAGATGCAACTTTCCCCAAGTGCAAATCTTTCTTTCTTTGGAAGGCCCAGGTGGTGTTGAGAGGGTTGACAACTTTGGATTCGTTGGCATCTTCCCAGAATCTGAGGTCCTCAATGATGTTCAATTCTTTTTTGATGGGGGGTACCCAGAGTGGCAGTTTGAGAGCTCCAGTTATGTTCTTTGGTAAGGATTCATGATGGTAACCATATTGTTCCGGAGCCTTCAGTCTGGATCTATCCCTCAGGTTGGGTCTTTGTACTTTGATGATTTCAGAGGAAGAGTTATCAGAGTTGGATGAGTCTTGATTGACTGAGTCACTTATCTCAGGTTTAAGCTCCTATCAATCCTCACTGGCAGAATCATCCGTGGGAGGAGTCGATTCAACACCTCTGATGGCGGGATGGGTTACGGTGGAATCTTCATTGTTGGGCAGTGGAAAGCCTTCCACAGGTTGAGTTTTTAAGAACCTCACATGCTTGGTCTCAATGATCTTGCCCAACTTCAATAGAACTTTATAGGAGGAGAATCTGGGGACGTAACCAATGAATAGCCCTTCTTCTCCTTTTTCACCAAGCTTTGATTTGATGTTGTTTTTATTGAGAAGGTAGATAACTGTTGAGCCGATAGGTTTGAGATAATCTGATGGTAACTTGCTTTTTTATAGCATTTCCCACGGAGATACCCCCCCTTTTTCCAATGGTATTTGGTTCAGAGCCAGACAACAGCTTTGAATGACCACATGCCAACAGTTCTTGGCTATCCTTGTCAAGCTGAAAACAGATCGCAAGGATTCCATAATAGTCCAATTTGCCCTTTCAGCCTTGCCATTATGCTGAGAGTGGTATGGTTTGCTAATGAGATGGTTTATCAACTTTGATTTGAAGAAAGTTTTTAGAGAGTTATTGACAAACTCTCCTCCTCCGTCTGATACAACTTCTATTGTGTACCTTTGTTGCCTTTTTGCTTCATTCTCAATAACAAATTTGATTGTTTCAGCTGCTGCATCCTTGGAGGGAAGAGGAAAGCACAAAAGATACCCGGATAGGTTGTCCACAATGGTGAGGGAGAATTTCATTCCTCCCTTGGATGTGGGATTGAGCGGCCCCATCAGGTTGAGATGAAGACAATCAAAGACTCTGGCTGCAGGCAGTTGATCCTTGTTGAATGGTGCCTTGTTGATTGTACTTTTCTTACAGGCTAGGAATTCAAACATCTTCAAAGTATCACCTTGAATCTTGAAACCTAGATAATTCTCCATCCGATTGACACTGGCATGGCCAAGTTTAAGGTGAAGATCTTTGATTTTGGCCACGGTCAGGTAACAGTAAGGGTCTTTCTTGATTTGAAGAGCCTTAGTGGTAGGAGAAAAGGGTTCCAAGGGCTTGTCAGCCTGAATCATCAGCAGGTGGTTCTCAACACTCCCAGTCAGGAAAGTGTCTTTTGATCTTTGGAGGGTGAAGGATGGCGGTTTGGATTTGGGATTGACTCTGAGATAGCATCCCTTGAGCAATAGGGCTTCAAGGGACACTAGATTAACCGTGGCTTCAGGGACCCAGGCTGCATTCTTGAGGTGGATGGTTTTACCAGCGCTTTGGATTTTGGCAGTGCCTAGACCCCGGATTGTAATTCCCTCACCTTTCTTCCCTGTTTTGATGAACTCATTTCCAGGCTTCTCAGTCAAAGTCAGAAAAGAGTTCCTATCATGGAACATATGGATTGAGACTCAAATTTCCAGAATGTATCGATTGGAGTGATGGTTGACCAAATGGTTTGAGGCGCAAAAGGAGTAATTGACAAAGTGGGATTCAGCCGGATTTTTCTTCTTGGTACCTTGTCTTCCTTTGTTTGATATTTGTTCAGGTCGGAGCTCAGGGAATTCAACCCAGCAGGAGGAGGCTGGGTGCGTTTTGACAGCAGAATTATGTTTCCCGTTCTTGCATATGGCAGTATCAGGGTCCCTTGAGTTGTTGGAGTGATACATAGCTGAGTTGGAGTCTGAGGTTTCAGCTGCCTTTGATTGCACTTCATTTTGGTGTTGGAAAAGATGATTTAGAACCATCATGACAGATAATTTGTTTCTGGAGTGCATAATCTGAGATTGCATTTCCTTGAGAGAGTCTGGCAGCTTGAAGAGGATAAGATAGCTGAGGATATCATCTGGTAAGACTATTCCAACTTTGTCAAGCTTCCCAAGGTGAGCCTTTACTGAGGTAACAAAACCATCTATGTCGCTTAGGTCAAACCCTAGGTATAGGAAGTTAAAAAACATTTGGGCTTGGTTAGCTGCTTGACTGGAGGCAAAGTGATCTTTGGCAGCAAGCCAAATTAGTTTTGATGAGTCTTCATTTTCTGGGGTTATAATGTTGGTGTGAGTTCCAGGATCCAGTTTTGACATGAGATATCCTGCCATTTTGTCATCGTCTGGTATGTCTACGTGGAGGTTGGGTGAGTTAATGAGGTCTAAGATTCCTCGCATCTTGAATAAGCGCTCCATTTTCTTCCTCCAGATGGAGTAGTTTGTCTTGGTCAGCAGTGGAGTTGATTCCATGAGAGATTTAAGAGCGAGTGCCTTGAAATTGCCTTTAACTCCTGTTCCAGGTGATTTTGTGTTTCTTGCGGTAATGCTCGTTTGATCCATTCTTTGGCTTTTACCTGTGTAAAATAATTAGATGAATGGAAAACCTAGACCAGTCTGTTCAGATTGCAGCAAAAGGTAAGCAACAGAAAACAGCCGGTACAGGAGTATCAAACAGAAATAACAAATCAACAAAGAAAAGAAGTGCCTCTACCAGCAGGGTGATGGCCCTTCAATAGGCTAGGTAGAGTTGTTCAAGCACTAAAGAAAAAGATGACGCCAATCCTACCAGGGAGACTTGTTGACTAGGAAGGTCCCATCAGTTGATGATCCGGAAATTGAGCTGATGGATGAGATGATACCTACTCCTATGTTGATCCTGACGTCAATCTGGTGAACCGGGTTGTTGAGGTAAACCAATCTGGCTGATTCAGGTCAGTAGTTGATGAGTTTGTAACTGGAGGTCGAGGCGGATGGTTAAGATTGCAAGAATTGAAGACTGAGTGAAAGATATAGGAGTAGGCAAGTCGTCCGAGCTGTCTCCCGTGGTGGGAGCGTCTGCAACAGCTGACAGTGACTGACACCTGTCAGGGTTGGAGCAGCGCTTCCCGCTCTTGGAAACAAAATCAAAGACAGTGAGAAAAACAACAGGAGGAAAAGGAAACTTAAGACATGACACATGACAAGCACAACAGCAGCAGAGACAAGAAGACTGTGAGATGGAAGAGTAATTGTTCAGCAGAGGAAAGATGAGAAAAATATCAACAAACCTTGCAGTCCTTTAGATACAGAGAGTGATAAAAAAACTTGAATAATAATAATCCAGAAAGAAAAACTGAAAGAGCTCAAATAATAAATACTTCAAGATCTGGTGCAATGTTAATTTGTTTGGTGAGAAGGGTTTTCAATGTGTTATGAAAAGAGGGGCCACATTATTATTATACTGGGGATCTTTAGAGACAGACAACCTCTCTTCAAGGGGCCTCCTTAGGTAGTTTAAGAACTTTGGAATGAATAATGGGTGCCTTATAAGGACTTCTACACTGTTATGGCCAGGCAAAACAGCACAATGGCCAAGGCAGGAAGGGAAACATTTACATTGAGCAATAATTACACAGAAATACTGCAAAGATTCAGGTAAAGGGTTTCAGAGCAATTGGGGTTGATTGCTTGACTAAAATTTAATGAATCAGGTTGATTATTTTTTTCAAAATTATAATAATACTACAGAATAAGTGATAAATCACTTGTTTATCTATTTATGAGCACATGATCAAAAATGGAAAGGTTTCTGATTGATAATAATAAGTTACTGGTAAAACTGATGGGGAATAATGGATCCAAAGAGGTCTGTATAAATACCTTTGGGGTGATAATGAGCTTCTCAGGGTATGTAGAGAGGGTTCTGCTCAGGGGCTGGGGCTGGTAAGCCATTAAGGGCAATTTTATCACGTCCACTTGGTGCTGTCAATCAGCTGTCCTCAGATCTGCTGGATTTCTGTAATCTTTTTGGCCACAAGATCTGTTAATCTGTCAAAGGCATAATTATGATCATTCAGCACTTATACTTCATTTTTAATATTAATATTTTTTTAAAGTAGACAGATGTGGATATTAATAGATTTTCCATCATCTGATGAGCACGTAGGTAATTTTTTAATAATCATTACAGCCACTCTTTTTAGTGTTTTGTGGTCTTCAAAGATCAGGATCAGTCTGTTTTTTGGTATCCTTCAATATTTGATTTATTATTTAAAATATTTTTAAATTAATTATATAATATTTTTATTAAGGTTTTATGTTTTTTAGAATATTTACAATGCATATTTCACCTCATTACATATACCAGGTAAACCTTACTAGGTTGTAGCTCCTGTGAGCGGTACCTGCTGTCAGATTTGTCACTACAGATCCTGACGCAGGGATCAGGCTATTCAGATGCGCGCGGGGTAGGATGCGCTGCGTCCATGGTAAAGTTGGCTGCGCGCAGGACTTCTGTACGCAGGAGGGTGATGCTTAAGGGTTGTATAGGGACGCAGGCCTGCGCGCGGGAAGTGTGACATAACAAATTTCCTTGTGTAACTCCTATAACTCCTAAAATATACTCAACACCTCAATTTGGACTTAATTTTAGGTGTGAAACCCATATGTGAAAATACATGTGAAATATTATATTGGCCAAAAGGTTCCATATTTGTTGGGTGACCTTTTAATAAATTTAATGTAACTATTTAAAATAAGAAGGATTTATATTTGAAGGGTGGGGTCAATGAGTGAACCTACCTTATTTTGGGTGGATACTCGATTTCTGCAATAATATTTATTGATCCCCCACTCCTTAATATTTTATTTATTTTGTTTTTGTTTTTGTTTTTATTTTTGTTTTTATTTTTATTTTTATTTTTATTTTTATTTTTATTTTTATTTTTATTTTAATTTTTATTTTTATTTTTATTTTTATTTTTATTTTTATTTTTATTTTTATTTTTATTTTTATTTTTATTTTTATTTTTATTTTTATTTTTATTTTTATTTTTATTTTTATTTTTATTTTTATTTTTATTTTTATTTTTATTTTTAAATTTTTGTTTTACTTTGAAAGGTGTCTCTGTACATAGTAGCAAGCTAAAATTAGGGCTTTTAATAATTCCAAGGTTGAAAAATCTGATGAGATATGTAAGGCTTGTTATATGGTGACAAGGGAGCCATCAGCTCCTAGGAATTTTAAGTTTTCTAATCCTGAGATGTAAGGTGAGTGGGCATAAATTATTTAAATGTAAGGGTCTGGGATGCCAGAGGTGAAAAATTTGGTGGAGGAGAAATAAATTGTGAACATTGTTTGTGATTCACCAGAGTCTATGATCACTGGGGTACTTGTTTTGTGGTGAACAAAACCTTTCCTATAGCCATCAAACTCATTTTTAAATTTTAAACATTACCCTATTCATCAAATAAATTCATCAATGAATTCTATACCATTCAAAACCATAATCAGAAACTCAAACCAACCTCAAAAAGCCACATCTTTCACTAGAACAACCCCGCCAAACATATCAAGCACCTATCAAAAAAAACCCACACCTGGAACCAAATAAATTATTTAACAAAAAAAAAATGAATTAAAGGCTATTTAAATATCCCATAAAAAGAAATATTCACAAAAAAACCTTGAAAAACAAGCACCATACTGCATATAAGCAGTAAATTGCAAACCTAAGATCATATAAGTTCAATGTCACACTACAATCACTACTATAACACCAATTTAAAGCACCTTCCTGGATCATTAATTTCAAGAAAGTTACTCAAAACTTTCCTATGAAGCATTCTCACACTCATGCTTCCAAGATTTCAACCATAAAAAATTCATACATGCACCAAAAGAAGGATTGCTCATTCAGCCAATTCCATCTCAGTTCTCACCAACCAGAAATAATAACTCATTAAAAATGACTTTTCTGAAACTCTCACAAGCAGATAAGACCTCTGAGATGTCCACTGAAGAAATCTGATACTCATTTTGCCACCTTTTCAACCAAAAAAAAATACATATGCACCAACCCAATCAGGGGCTCATGCAGCAAAGCAGGTGTCAGTGATCACCCACCAGCATTAATAACTAAAATCAAATGAATTTTATAAAACTTTCAAAAACATATAAGGCTTCCAAAGCGTCCTAAAAATTACCAAACCATTGGAAATACCACTTTATAAACCAAACCAGCCATATTCTCATTTCAGCAATGTTGAGATCTACCCTCAATTCCTAGATGTGCCCTCCTGGCTATCACGCTCCCACACTCCATTCCCATCCGGGGATCCAAATTCTCTCCCCGGCCCAAGCCCCCAAACCGCTTCTAGGTCCTTGTGACCTCCCTATCACGATTCTTCTTTCCTTCTCTCAACCTTCTATCTTCTCTTCTGGTCTCTTGCTTGATCTTCTCTTCTCGCTCTATCACCCTAATCTCTTTCCTTCTCCTTCTCCCGACTTTCTATCTTCCCTTTCTTCAATCTTCTATCCTTTCTTCCTTCATCTCTTCTTTTCTCCATCTCCAATCTGGACCGTCGTCTCCGCTCTACTGTCTCAAATCTCAATCGTCATCTCCGCTTTACTGTCTCGAATCTTGACCGTTGTCTCTGCTCAACTGGCCTCATCTTCAAAGCTCCTCTGATCATCTCTTCCTGGTAAGATGACTCAACTCTCATCTCAAGACTCAAATTGACCTAAAAATATATGTTTGACTCCCGATTAGCATCTCCAAACAACCCTCTGTCTCATCTCTCTAATCTTGTCTTCTTGTCTAATTGCCTGTCTATTCCCAAATAATCTCAACTCTTTGTCTAAGCTGTTGGTGTTCTTTTTCCTCATTTCTTTCTTCCTTCTCTCCTAGTTACTCCTTGTCTGACCCTCAAATCTAGCTTGTTGGTTCTAGTTCTCAACCTCTTCTGCGTAATATTATTATGGTTAAAATCCAAAGGAAGCTCCCCAAAGAACCCGATGCAATGAAAAAACCAACAGGAGCCACCAACTATTTCCATCAAGTCGCATTGAAGGCCGCTGTCAATGCCATTCCCCCATTAAATGAAGAAAATTACTCCATGTGGCGGGACAAAGTTCTCATTTTATTTGATCTCAAAGATATTAAAGACGCCATTACGAGAAACTCCGGACAACTATCCGTGAAACAGGACCGGGAAATCAGGGCAATTATACTGTCCAAGTTGGACAGCACAACTCACGCCAATGTCGTCAACTCCTCAAACATAACCTCCTCAAAACTCCTCTGGGCTGAAATAACTCGCCAATTTGGATCCTCCAAAACCGCAAACAGAGCCAGGGTGTTCAACCAATTTCTCCACTCTATCTTCAACGAACACTCTATAGAAGGCTTTGTCATGGACACAAGGCAAGCACTCACTCGAATGGCAGACGTCGGAATTGAACTCCCCAGTGACATCCTCGCATACTTGGTACTTTTTAAATTTCCTTCTAGTCTTGAGAATCTCAAGCAACAGATTATGCACGTGGAGAAGAATCTAACCATCAAGGTTGTATTCAACCACCTCATCCAATTCAATAACGAGTGCAAGGCCCAACAAAAATCAACCAAACCCTCTACTGAGGTTTCCCTGGTGGCCACCAAAAATAAAACTGAGAAAGATGACAGACAAGTGAAAATGCGTTGCCAAGAGGGCTACCATGACCCGAATGCCCCTCAAGCCAAATCATCCTGCTTTCACCTCCATCCCAAAGTCGCCCCTAGCTGGTGGATCGAGAAACAAAATGAATGGAAGAACAAGATTAAGAAACAACCTACAATCAACTATCACGCTCTGCTAACCCTATGGATCAACGCCAATTATAACCCATATCTTCTCCTTGACTCAGGTGCAAACATTCACATCTTTAAAGACATCAAATCCTTCTCCAAAATCAAGATGCAAGAAGAGAAAGAGGAAATTAAGACAGGCAAACTTGAAGCTAACCTCAAAATTCATGGGACAGGCACCGTACGACTTGAATGGAACGACTCAGTAGTCACCCTTGAAGATTGTGCGTGCTTCCCAGACATTGTGATCAACCTAATCAGTCCCGGCCAGCTTGCTAAAAAGGGATGTAGCCTTAGCCAACATCAAAACCAATTCTTGGTCACCAAAAACGGTCTCAACCTCCTGAAAGGACACATCCGAGACAACCTGTTTGTGATCAAGAATCCCCAATTGATTGGTCAAGAGAATAAGGTTTTCCATCTCAATCACGGTTCAAATCTCAAGACAGAAGAAAAACCGTCTCTAATTGATCTTCACCAAATGTATGGACACGCCTCCATGTCAACTCTCAAGCCAATCCTCAAGAATTCTTTTTCTAAAGAAGAACTCAACAGCTTCCAGTGCAATGGATGCGTCAAGAGAAAGATCACTCAATCTCCCTTCTCTGCCACATCAACCCAATTCAATAAGCCTCTTGAACGCATCCATCTTGATCTGATTGGCCCAATCACCCCACAATCAAACTCCGGACACCAATACATACTTACCCTGGTGGACAACTTCACTGGATACCTCGCGGCTTTTCCTTTGACGTCCAAGGATGAAACTCCGGAGACAATCATCAACATCCTTGAAGTTGAATTCAAAAGGTTGAACTACTACCCCTCTGAAATCTACTCGGACAAAGGGACAGAATTTGTCAACTCGACTCTCAAACGTTTTGCTCAATCCAAACACATCAAAATTCTCACATCAGAACCATATCACCCTCAACACAACGGTCGCGCCAAGAGGGCAAATCAAAAAATAATAAAATCAGCTCGGGCCACGTTCTCATCTTCGCGACTGCCAAAGAATTACTGGCATGTGGTCACAAGAAGTTGTTGTTTCATGCTTAATCAGATACCCAACAAAGGTAATGACCAGTCCCCCTGGGAACTAATGTTTAAGAAGAAACTCCCCACTAATTACTTGAGACCTGTAGGTTGCCCTGCAGTCTATCTCACCAATCGCATTCAGAAAGGGAGGAAATTTGACAAAAAGGGAACCAAAGGGGTTTTAGTTGGGTTCAATCCCGCTTTTCACTCTTATCTCATTCTTAACTCATTTGGTTCTCTCATCAAAAAAAAGCACGTCAGATTCCTCAAGAATCATTCAAACAGCTTTCCACTGCTTCAACCTGAAGGACTGGACATTTTCTCCCAAGCCTCTCACGAATCAAATCAATCAGACTTCTCTGGCATAGACAAACAATTCGTGTTGAGGGATGTTTTAGCGGAAGACTCGGAAACAGACTCAGATCAAAACTCATCCGACTCTCCTGAATCCAAATCCCACAAATCCTATCCCTCACCACCTCAAGTATCTCTACCTCCGGAACCCGTCGCTCAGGAAGTGTACCAACGTCGGCGACGTGAGACTTGGAAACCACAACAATACGGCTTCCATCATTATTATGAACCACCCTCATACAAGGCGGCGCGAAATTCCAAAGAGTGGCAGAAGTGGCAGAAGGCATTCAAAGAAGAATTGAACTAGATCAAAGATCAAGAAGTCTAGGAGGAATATTATGACACTCCCAACAACGTCCTAAATACAACCTGGGTCTTCAAAATCAAGCAGAATTGTCATGGTGAGCCGGTCAAATACAAAGCAAGATTGTGTGTACAAGGTTTTGATCAAGTACACGGGATTGACTATAACAAGACGTGGGCCCCAAAGGGCAAGCTAGGGTCTTTGCGCATTGCCTTATTGTACGGTCTGAAAGAAAAAATGAAATTTACTCAATTTGACGTTAAGGGGGCCTTCTTACATGCTCCACTGGATGAAACAGTCATCATCAAGACTCCAGAAGGCTCTCACCGAAAGTCCCCTTATCTAAAGTTAAAAAAATTGCTGTATGGCCTCAAAAATTTGCCCAAAAACTGGTACAAAACTCTCACGACGTGGATCAAATCACAAGGGTTTCACAAGTCATTGAGTGACCCCTGTCTATACATCAATTCCAACTCCAAAGAAGTTCTCTACTTCCATGTGGATGATCTGATCCATGTGGGGAAGAGCAACGACTTTCAATCCAACTTTCTAACTTGTTTCAAGAACTCCTCTTGTCATCCGCCCAATACAATCCTAAGCATGCTCATGGAGGTAGAAGACAACCCAATCTTTTTGAGCCAACCTAACCACATCAAACGTGGACTGGAGGAACTGGGCTTAGCTGAATGTAAGGCGACTTACTCTCCTCTTACCCAAAATTTGAATCTAAAACCCGCCACAGATGAAGACAACGCAGAATTTATACAACTGAATGTCAACTACAGGTCCGTCATTGGACTACTAAATCACTTGGCCCAATATACGCGACCTGACATAGCATTCGCAGTGTCTAGCTTGGCTCAATTCAACACTAAACCGGGCATGACTCACTGGCGCGAAGCCCGCAAGGTGTGGAAATATCTCAAAACCACCAAGGATCTCAAACTTTTCTTAATTTTCGAGGCAAATGCTGAACCCATCTCGGCCTACAACAATGAAACCTGGGGAGACAACCCCACACTTCGAAAATCTCAAAGCGGATTTATTATCTTTCACTACGGAAGCGCGGTGGTATGGAACGCGTTCAGACAGAAGAACATCACGTACTCATCCACCGAATCTGAGCTCAATTCTCTGCTAGACTGTTTTCTCAAATTGAAGTGGATATCTCACCTGATCAGTGAGATCCACCATTCTCCCAAGCTCAAAACTACCATATAAATTGATAATAAAGGGTTGGACGACAAGATTAAGAGGTTTGGGTCACATTCCAAATCCCGTCACATCGACATCAAAACAAAGGGCCTTAGAGAAGAGTTCAAAAACTCTGAATTCAATCTCTCTTTAATCTCAACAAACAGCATGTTAGCTGATCCGCTGAAAAAGGAATTGTTGATTGACTCCTTAAACCTTCTACTCAAAGCCATCTCTGATTTCCAAGATAACAGACACGTCAAGCCTAGCCCTCTTACCAGTCAGGGGGGGTGTTGAGATCTACCCTCAATTCCTAGATGTGCCCTCCTGGCTATCACGCTCCTACACTCCATTCCCATCCGGGGATCCAAATTCTCTCCCCGGACCAAGCCCCCAAACCGCTTCTAGATCCCTGTGACCTCCCTATCACAATTCTTCTTTCCTTCTCTCAACCTTCTATCTTCTCTTCTGGTCTCTTGCTTGATCTTCTCTTCTCTCTCTATCACCCTAATCTCTTTCCTTCTCCTTCTCCCGACTTTCTATCTTCCCTTTCTTCAATCTTCTATCCTTTCTTCCTTCATCTCTTCTTTTCTCCATCTCCAATCTCAACCGTCTTCTCTGCTCTACTGTCTCGAATCTTGATTGTTGTCTCCGCTCTACTGTCTTGAATCTGGACCATTGTCTCCACTCAACTGGCCTCGTCTTCAAAGCTCCTCTGATCATCTCTTCCTGGTAAGATGACTCAACTCTCATCTCAAGACTCAAATTGACCTAACAATATATGTTTGACTCCCAATTAGCATCTCCAAACAACCCTCTGTCTCATCTCTCTAATCTCGTCTTCTTGTCTAATTGCCTTTCTATTCCCAAATACTCTTGACTCTTTGTCTAAGCTGTTGGTGTTCTTTTTCCTCATTTATTTCTTCCTTCTCTCTTAGTTACTCCTTGTCTGACCCTCAAATCTAGCTTGTTGGTTCTAGTTCTCAACCTCTTCTGCATAATATTATTAAGCAAAGGGCAGATGCAGTTACCAAGCATTCCTAATGTCTATTTCTACACAAAATCAATTGGACAAGCATACTGGTAGCTTCCAAAAGATTTGATACAATATAAAGCCTGAGAAACCTCCTCAGAACTACCCAGGAAATTAATTTATCACAAGTCCAAGGAACCAAGCCATAGGCCATTAGTTACAAAACAATGTGTGCACCTGCCTAGCATGTCTCATGATTTTACCAACCAGAAAAATGATATAAAGCTTCAGGTAACTCCTGAAAAACTTACTCAATCACAATTACACAATTACACATAAAATTCCTCAGAAAAACCATACAATGGTTTTTCCACAAGTGGAACCATAAAAGTAATACAAATCTTAGTTAACAAGGAGGATTTTCAGCTGCCAAGAATGTTTAATCCTTTTTTCAATCAGAAAAATTTACTTAAGTTTCAGGGAACTTGTCAGCTTTCTGCTATGTACAGAGCAACCTGTAGGAATTGGTGCCTAATAAGGACCAGGCAGGCACAGGAGGGGGTAGAAGGATGAGATTGATGAAAAAGAAAAGGAGAATAAAAGAAAAAAAAGCAATATGGCAGTCAAGCAGGGATGTTGGATGGGAAACTTCTACTGATGAGGCAGTGTAGGGGTGGCAGGTGGTAGTAGTTGGTGAAGAATGGTTGGCAGTTGAGTGTAGTGATGTGAGGAGTGGTTGGGTTGAGCATCAAGAGGTGAGGAGTGGTTGAGCTTTGAGAGGTGAGGAGCGGTTGAGCGTTGAGAAGTGGGTAGCGGTTGAGTGTCAAAGAGTAGTTGATTAGCCTTGGGAATGTTTGAGGAGAGCAGAGCCACAAGGTGGATGGAGCAGTTGATGTTCCAGTTTTTGGAGCATTGGCAGTGCAAGCTGGTGTTGTGAGAGGTGTGAGGCGCATGGAAAGGAGGCAAGCAGCAGTGATAGAAAAAGAAAGAGGGAAAAAAAACAGAGACGGAAGAAAAGAAAAGAATGAAAGAGGAAAAAAAGGGGTAACAATGGCATGAAAGAACAGATAAACAACAATATAATCTGAGTATATAGAATGAATTTAGCATCTGCTTGAGTTACTCCAACAGCCTCCCTTGCTAAATAATTCTATTATCTTTAGTTGAGTGAGAGCGCAGTTCAGAGTTATGCAGGAAACAGGTTTTGTTAGGAAGTCTTCCAAGTTCCCTTTTGACAACACCTTTTGGAGCTGGATGGAGTTTTTCAGGATTTTGCTCCTAACATAATGGAACCTCAATTCCATGTGTTTAGTTTGAAATCCTGCGTGGTTGTCCTGATTGATAGCAAGTTTGATACACCCTTCATTGTCTTCATAGGTAATTTCAGGCTTATTGGAGCCCAAAGAAAGTGTTTTGAGGAGCAGTGAGCGTACCCAGTTTAATTCTTTTCTGGAATCGCCAATTGCTTTATATTTAACCTTTTGGGTTGAAATAGACAGCTTTGCCTGCTTTTTGGACTTTCAGGTGACAATGTCACCCTGCCATAGGATAAGCATCCCGGATATGGACCTTTGGGTACTGGGACAGGTAGCCCAGTCAGCATCTACATAGGCATGAATTCAATTGTCATCTCCTGACTTGGTGAAGTTGAGGCCCTTAGCGTCCAATTTTTTGTGGTATTTGAGCACGTGAAGGGCGGCCTTGTAGTGATAGAGATTGGGATTGCACAGGAAGTGGGCTAGGTAGTTTACCACAAAGGTTATATCCAGTCAGGTGCAATTCCTGATGTGATTCAACTCACCCAAAATCTTCCAATAACTATTGGAAGATTTTGGGTAGCCCCTGATGCTGAGAAGTCAGCTTGGTCTTCATAAATGGAAGGAAATAGCTTGCCTTGAGGTCTGAACAGTGTGGAGAAGGTTCTGTGCGCTGGCAGAGGCCCTCAAGCTGCGTACCCTTACACACATGCGGTTTGTCCTTCTCATGACGTGGCCCTCCACCGCGCCCTACTTGGAGCCCCCCGTGTTGTCCGTATCTGCCAGACGCGCCACGTGGTTTCCTGCCCTGCGGGTTGGCACACGCTTGCGCGCACCCAGCCTGCTACTATAGCCCCACTTTCCCTGCTCTACCTCCTTGAACTAGCCACTTGCAAACCAAGTTGGGCCAACTCCCTTCTTGGGTCCAAAATGTCAAAGCAGGCTGCAACCTGCCAAATCTGATTAAGCACAACCCACACCCAGTATGCTGAGCCCCTGCAGTGTCTACCAATGAGCCCTCTGCAGCTGCTGCTTAGCTTGAAAATGCCACTGCTGAGGCCATGCGCATCCCAAATGCTGAGCCTGACCTACCAAAAGCTGAGCACGCCAACCCCGGCGTGGTTCCCAACCCAAGCCTATATAACAACACCACATCCCCCCCAACTTGAGTTCTATCCCCAGAAGTCTCCCGATTGCTACCTCAACCTTCTTTCTGCCCTAACCATACCAAAAAAAACTTCCTTGCACTCCTCCTCACACACCACCAACCGTTCCTCTTGTCTGCCACCATGATGCCCTGTGAGTTCTGTGCCCAGAACAAGCAGCTGGGTTCAATCATCCCCAGCTGTTTCGCGTGCAACGCCTTCCATTGTGGCCACCGCCCCTGCATGTTTAGCAAGGGAATTCCCTGGGCTCCTCCTCAATCCAGCTTTTTCCCCAGGCTGCGCAAGAGGGCTCAACTGGACCCATTTGTGGTTTTGAATGAGGACACAATCTTGGAGGACCTGGCTTGCCCCTTTTCCGCGATCCTCTGAGTGAGCCTTGCAACTCTTCCGTGTGGAACCCCCCCCCAGAAGTAGGAATTCACAACCTTTGCGGCTTACTGGGCCTATTGTGTCCAGGTCAACCAAGGCGTGAGGGACCTGCACATCAAGGAGATACTCAGACAATGTGCGGCTCACCCTCCAGCTCCTCCTCCCGCGCCTCCTTCAAACACACAGAATAATGCTGCTCCAGCAACGGAACCCAACCCTAGGTATTTTTCAGACTCAGACAAAAAGCTGGAAACCCCGCAGGTCACTCCCCCAGGGCCACCATTGTCAATTGTTATTGCCTTGGTGCCCCCTCCAGGACCAAGCCCCCCAAGCGGTCCTCCAAAAATCCCCTCCTTGCCGCCAACCCCTCCAAAGATCCCAGAGATCGCCACTCTGATGGCCCTCTTGGCAGCCAACCTTGAGAATTTTGCTGAATGGTTGACCTTGATGTTGCGGACTTTCCTTGTGGCTCCAAGCACTCAATCATCAGAATCCCAATGAAAGCTCCTGGCTTCATTCCAGGCCCTGCTAGCATTTCTGCAGGCGGAAATGGAGGAAATGATGAAAATGGCTTAGATGCCTTGCCCCCCCTTTCCTCTTCTCTCCATTCTTTTTATCCGCGCCTGTTTTGACCTCCTAAAGAAACACAAGTTTCCTGCGCGGGCCTTCCTTCTTCAGCTAGTAGTCCTGTTTGAATCACCGCGTGCCCTGAGTGAGTGATGCAGAAAATCTGAGTCCCGCTTTGCCCCACGTGCAATTGCACAACCACAAGTTCTGCCATTACGCTTTGAGCCCCCATCTTTGTCAGTGTCCAAGAGCTCCATGAGGTACCTGGACTGCTCCAGAAAAACTGCCACACAGTTCCCCCGTGCCTGTCCTA
Source organism: Puccinia polysora (assembly GCA_025617555.3). Lineage (NCBI taxonomy): Eukaryota > Fungi > Basidiomycota > Pucciniomycetes > Pucciniales > Pucciniaceae > Puccinia > Puccinia polysora. Next base: position 8,296,969 of record CM062641.1, read on the forward strand.
AAAAATAAAACAGACAAGCCTCCAGAATGTGCCCACAACCACCGGAGAGAAAGATGAAAAGGGAAAAGGACATTCTGGGGTGCCTAGTAATTCTGGCTTGGAACCAACTAGGAAACCCCTCACCAAATCAAGCTTGTCCTGCGCCTGTCCCAACCATGCTTCTGCACCCATTAAAAATTTCACCCATTCCTAGAAAAAAAAAAGAGACAGATTAAGAGAAAAACAGAAACAAACCCAGACCACAAAGGGAAAAAGAAAGGAAAGAGAGAGATTTTTTTTTTGCAGCGCTCCTCCTCCCGCTTCCTTCTCCACCTTTTTTTTTGCAGCGCGCCTTGTTCTGCTTCTGGCTCCACCTTTTGTCTTTGCCGCGGGGCTTTTCCTCGCATATAAAGACCCAGCATTTGGCTGCGCCCACATTCCTGAAATATTATAAACCAAAGCCAGTACCAATCCAAGTAACCATCAAATCAAAGAGAAATAAGGAGAAAAAAATTCTGGGGTGTCTAGTTGTTCCAGCTTTGAAACAACTAGGGAACCCCCTAACCAGATCAGGCTTTCCCTTCCTTCCTAGCGCCCCCCCAGCTTGACAGCTTTCCCAAGCTTTTGGCAGAAGTCTACTCCGCCGGAACGGCGCGTCACGCATGGGCTCCTCAGAGGCCAAAGAGTCCAAGCCCACCTGGTTTTCCAGTGCTTCCAGCGCCGCGCCGTCACTTTCAAAATTTGTTTTTTTCCCCTCCATTTAATTAAAAGAGGTGGACCCGTGTGCAACAAAGCGCTTTACATGCAAATATGAAACCTTCCGCTTAACAGGCGCCCTGTCCAACTCCTCAAGCTGATAGCTCCCACCCATGAACTTAGAGGCCACACGGTATGGGCCATTACATTGGTTAGCAAAAAGCTTCCCCCACTGAGACTCCAGAATCTGATTTTAAAGAAGCACCAGGTCCCCCTTTTGCAAAAGGTTGCAGAGGAAGTGGGAAAAGTGCTTGTCCCAGTACCATACTGATGCCGTTTGGCCCTTCCTTAGCTACTCTGTGGCCTTTGAAAACGTCTCCTCTTGCCTAAGGAGTAGCTTGGCGCGTGCTCCAATAAGATCTGCAGAGGCTTCAACCTTACACCAGTCAACACCCAAGAACATCTACAACTCAATGTCCACTGGAAGAACAGGCCACTTCCCAAAGAGTAGCTTGTAGGGTGAGTAACCGGTTGATTGCTTCATAGAGATCCAATCCACAAATAGAACCACCGGAAGCGCCTCCTTCCACTTCTTGCTTTCCTCCCAGCACAAATTTGCCAGGGTGTCCTTGATGTGTTGATGTCCCTTCTCAACCATCCCTGCGCCTTCCAGATATTACTCCATCATGCAACCAAAATTTTCCCTGCAACTCCAAACCAGCGCCATCAAACAAACCCCAAACTCCGCACCTCTGTCCACTGTGACCAGACAGAGAAATCCATAGCTGGCAAAAAAATCTTCCTCCAAGAACTGGGAAACCTTTTCCTCCAACAACTTCACCAAGGGGCGCGCCTCCAGCCATCCCAACAGGTCTTCCTGTGCGCCAAGCAAGTATGCAAACTTCCCTGCTTTGAAATGCACCACATTGAGGGAAAACAGTCCAAACAACACTTCCTCCTCTGTGGGGTGACCAACCTCCTTGGGCAACCTTGAGCTCCGCCGCTGGCGGGCTTTGTATGAATTTACAACTATTGGACTGTGTGCAAAACTCCCTGCTACCAGAACTGCCCCTTCACCCTCCTCAGTGTCTCAATCTTGCCCCAGTGGCCAAGGTTTTTGTGCAAAAACCACAGGATCACTTCCTGATCCGTCCTAGATGTTGCAATCACAAGAGGGATGGGGGTACTGCACCGCCACAATTGCCCATCCTGGAGGTAGACATTCACCGCACGCCGCCTTGCCCATTGGATGAATGTATTTTTAATGCCTTCAGGGAACTGGAGATCCTGAAAATAAGAAAACAGGACTCCGCTACATCTGGATTGAATCAACGGCAAGCAAACCCCGGCCTTTGCCACCCCTACCCAAATAAGTGCAGATTCCACATGCAAAGGCTGCGCTCCTTTTTATGGATCCTCCCAAGGGTACCGCAACAGTGCATCTGGAATCATAAACACATTTCCTGGGAGGTGCACCAAGCTAAAGGAAATTAGTTGCAGGAAAGCTACCCACCTAGTCATTGGCGCATTTGGCAGCATTGGCAAGTTGATCATTTGTGCCAGGGCCTCTGCATCCATCAAGAGCTCAAAATGAACACCCCATAGGAGGTTCTGAAGCCTTTTAAAAATCTTAGTAACCCCGCACAACTCCACCTTTGGCTGAGAATAGCAACTCTCCATTGCGTTAAAGGTGAACCACTCATTTAGCACCGGAAAATATTTCCCATCCCCCTCCTGCGTGAGGACACCCCTGCACCAAACTTGCTAGAGTCAACAACCATTCTTATTCTTCCGGAATCCTAGTTGAGGTCCCAGAGGACAGTTTTGCCTCCAACAATCTCCTTGAGCTTCCGAAAGGTGTTGTTGCACTTGGTAGTCCATTCCCACATTGTGCCCTTTGGGGTTAAGGCTTGCAAGGGACTCGCCACCTCCGCAGACCACTCAATAAACATGCGGAAGTAACTACACAGCCCCAGGAACTGGAGTATGTGCAACAATGTCCATGGAGTTGGCCATTCAACTTATGCTGCTTCTTCTCCGCAATTTTCCTTCTGTCCAAAGCCACTACTTTCCCCAAGACCTCAAGCGCCGGGAGCCAAACCACCATTTTCTTTCCTGATACAGTCAGTGTGGCTTCCTTGATCCGGAACAGGACCTGTTCCAACTATGGAGGAGATCCTGCGGGATTTGCAAGTCTTTCTTAACCGTACCAAGGCCCCTATGGCTTGTACAATTCCAGCTTCCCCTGTCCAACCACCCGCCGTACCGCCTCACATGGAAGAAGGCTTCCAACCTCCTAGCGGGTATTTTGGGGGTTTCAAGGTTTGCATGTGAATGTATTGCGGAGAGAAGTGTCACTGGAAGTTTGTGTGCAAGCTTCTCACGCAGGACATGGGCAAGGGATTGGTGCGCCCATCTGGCCCCACGTACATATTTCCAATGGGAAAACCAGTGGATTCCGCAATGGGCAAACCCCCCCAATGGTACAAATACGGGAACAAGTGAAGGCCCAGCCTGAAACTTCCCAGGTCAAGCTTGGGTTTGTCAGCAATCCTGAGACCTGGGAAGCACCGAGGGTGGAAGCCAAAGTGAGGGCACTGGAAAGGAACCAGCAGATTGCGGTAGAGAAGATGGATGTCAATTGTAGCAAGAAATCACCAATTCCAAGGGCAAGTGCGTGCGCACCCGGTGGGGAAGGACATTTGGCAAGTCCTGCGGGGAAAAAGAAAGCCACAGAGATTGTGCGGAGGGTGATAGGGAATGAGGGGCCAGTACCCCTAACAATGCCAGAACTAGCAGCGGTTTCTCAGTGGTTGTGGAGGAGATGGTTCAAGTGTTGAGGGAGTGTGGACAAGGGCTGGTTCCAACAAGGGTCCGGCGCGTGAATGTGGTGCAGGAGGAGTTGTGTCACAAACTTTACCAATTGAGGTCTGTGTCGGTCACCCTTGCTTATGTTGCAATGATAGTTGCAGGGCCAAAGTTATGAGCAATGGTGGACAGGGCATCAATGGTCAATGTACTTTGTCAAGGCTTGTGAATCAGCTGGGATTGGTAAGGAGGAAGTGTGCAATGGGGCTCCAGGCATTGAACAGTGGAGAGTACCATGTGGAAGGGGTAGTGAAAGTTGAAGAGGTGGAGGTGGCTAGGGTTTGGAAGCCTTTATCTTTCCTTTTGGTGCAACGCGGAGATAGGATCCTGGGTTGGTTGTTCATGTTTGCGTTCCAGGCCGAGATGGCTTCTGACCTGGAAGCGGGGATGGAAGCGTCAAAGGTTGAAGACAAATTTGATGCCAGGTTCAAGACAACTATCAGCAATCATGGGAAGGGAAAATGGGTGTGGAGGCCAGGGATGTGTGGCAATGGCAAGTCTGATGCGGGGGCTAACTTTAAGGGTCACCCTGCCTAGGATTTTGCCTAGTCAGCTTCCATTAACGCGTGGGGCAAGCTATGGCGCCTTGCAGGCAGTTGACAAGCAAGGAGCAGGTGGGAACAGAGAAGGGCAGAAAGGGCGGGTAACAGAAGTAATTTCCCTTCCCCAGTGTGCATCTCTGGGATGTTCTGCGTTTCAAAACCCCTACCATTGTGCCACAGTTGTGAGCAAAAGCAAAAGCCCTGGTTTGGTTATTGCTAGGACTCCCAATGATGAGGGTTGGTTATGGATGGCAAGATGCAACACGGGAAAGTACAAGCCTGTGGCAAAGAAGGTCTGGCCACTGAAAACGCCAATGCCGCAGGGACTGAAAGGACCCTTTCACCCTATTGCTTGGTCCCAGGACCCGTGGGAGATGCCCTTGAAGAAGTCCAATTGGGTAACTCAGTTGTCTTGGATCACCAACAAGCAGATTGAGGATCTTAACTTTGGACCCACGGGGTGGCTGAGCAAGGAAAAAAGGGATTTTCTGGAGTCTGTGTTGGTATTATGGGAAAAGAACCTAGCTTTTGGCCCAGACAAATGAGGGCTGCTGAAAGGAAACATTGGGGATCCGTATTTTATCCCCACGCTTCAGCACAAGCCATGGCAGATCAAGACAATTCCTATCCCTTGGGCCGTTTTGGAACCTTTCTTGGAGTTGGTGCCCAAGCACGTAAGGAAGGGTCTCTACAAGAAATCCACATCAACTTAATCTAGCCCAATATTTGTGGTTGTCAAGCAAGGCAGGAAGTTGCTACGGTTTGTTCATGATCTTCAGTGTCTCAACTTGTGCACTATCTGTGACGGTGGTTTTCCCCCGCCAGTGGAGTAATTCCTGCATTCAATGTCTGGGAGCGCCTGTTATGAGCTGGTGGATGTGATGGGTGGCTAAAATCAGCGGGAACTCCATCCCTATTTGAACCCGCTGACTGTGTTCAAGACTGGATTTGGAAGGATGCAGTTGACATGGCTGCTCAAGACTAGATTGGGAAGGATGCAGTTGACAAGGCTGCAGCAAGGCGCAAATAACTTGGTTGGCAGTGTACCAAGCTCAGATGAAATGGATACTGTGTGAAAATATGCAGAGGTTGTGCAGATCTTCATCAAAAACAAAAGGTATCAAGGGAAAAAAGACGGATTACGGAGGCACGGTCTTGGCGGAGGTACCTACTGTACGCCGTTTCATTTGGGAATATGCGGTGACGCTAGAACAGGTCCTGTTCCGGATCAAAAAAGCAGGGCTTATGGTATCAGGAAAGAAACTGGCAGTCTGCCTTCTGGCGCTTGAGGTCTTGGGGAACGTGGTGGCTCCCAACAGGGGACTTATTGCAAAGAAGTAGCGGAACAAAGTTCTTGAGTGGACGACTCAGCAGATGTTGTTTGATATTCTCCAGTTCCTGGGGTTGTGTAGCTATGTCTGCATGTTCATCAAAAAGTTTGCTGAGGTGGCAAGTCCCCTGTAGGCCTTGAAACAAAAGGGTGCAAAGTGGGAATGGACTACTGGGTGCAACAACCTGTTTTGGTGACCAAAATCTGGACACCTTGGGAAATTGCGTAAAACCTTAAAATTTTAATGATTTTTTTAACTATCTTTCATCATCAGTTAAATCAAGAAAAAAGAAATCTTTCCAGATGACTGTTGTTCCAGTTCCCAGTCTTACAGCTTCCCTTCTTGTAATTTTCTAAGACTATCTCTTGGGTTTTTAGACCCCTGTGCCCCGTGTTCAAGTCCCTCTTGCTCCACTCCTCTTCCTCCAGTTTCTTTTGCCAAGCGCACAGTTGAAGAGCAGCTTGTCTTGGCTTGCCCCTTGCATCTGCCGCTGTAAGACACCAAACAGTGCTAGGCCGTGGCAGTTCTGTGGAGGGGAAAGGTTTTGTTTAGGCTGCCCTCCTGAGTGTTACAAAAATATTTAAATGTAACCAAGATCAAAGTCCAGAACCTGATAAACGAGGGACCAAAAGTAAGAGGATAAAGATGATATTAGTTGGTAGCTGGGGAAACAACACTCTCTGAGGCAAGATGATGTTAGGAGAAAAAAAAAATGAATAGAAGAAGTCAAGGTTTTTTCAGAGTTCAACAGGACAAAGCAGTTGTAAGTAAAAACGCCCACCAGCTAATAGCTCTGGTCTTCAGCAGAAACTTAGGAAAGATCAACCCAATCCCAAACAGCCTCCAGGTTCTCAATGAAGCTGCCCAACTCTCCGCAATCAAGCGCTTGAGGGGTACCAGATAACTGTGGGTGGATGCAGAAGACAAAGCTGATTGTTTGAAGAAGCCCTAGAAGCAAAAGAATAACTGATTCAAACAGGAATAACCCAACACTTCTCAAGGGACTCAAGAGTAGCGTGGAGGAATTCAACTTTAAAAGAAATGAAGGGAGGTTTAACACTCCAGGTTTTAAGATTAATAAAACCTCTTCAGTCAAACTTGACTAGTTCCAGAAAGATAATCAAAGGATGATCAGGACCAGTATGGTTGGTTAAAGGGATCAGGAGTGGTGTAACACACTCAAGAATTCAATCAGTAAAATTCTTCTTCAAACAGCAAAGCTATTGGTGGTGATAAGGATCAAGAATCTGGGTTTGTGTATGGAGGCTCAAGGATCAAGGGGAAATAATAGATATACCCAAATTTTAGACTCAGATGAAGGGGAATGAGACCCCACGGATAATTAATTTCAAGGTGATAATGATTATGATTCTCTCTGGTATGATAGGATATGATGTGTTTTCCCCTCCAAAAGGCAGGGGAGAGCCCCTCCTTATATGGGCAGGAGGCCCTGTTAGACTATGTAAAAAAGGATACTACAAATAGCGCAGATTGTTTTTTTTTTTTTTTTTTTTTTTTTTTTTTTTTTTTTTGAATGACACCTAAATAAAAGCATTGTAATGAAAATTTTGAATTTTCCGCATCTGGTCCAGGGTGTCCAGATTTGTTCACCACATTTCTTCCCAAATTACAGACTGTCCCTAGTCTGCATCTGCCATCAATGTCATAAAAAAAGAAAGGAAAGATGATTGAACACAAGAAATGGCCATTTGATCTTGAGGGCAATTGAAAAGAACATCTTGATCCATCCAAAGAAAATCCTAGATTTGACTGAAATAAAATGAAGAAGGCGTCCCAGGTGCCCACGTATGTGGCATACAGTAGAGTTTCACAACAAAACTCAGCAGATGACCCTGGTGGTGCACAATTGGGAGGACTTACTTCTGATCAAAGTTGTCTCCACAACAATGAAATTTCTTGGAATGATCAGCAGAGAACCTTCTGGCCATCTGAGTACCATCCAGTTCCTCCAAAACATATGATCCACCCCTGACTTGACAGACCACTCAATAAGGACCATTCCAGAAATTGGAAAAAAGCTTTCCCCACTGAGTTTCCAAAGATTGATTATAAGCTAAAACTAGATCACCAGGATTCAAGTGATCCCTGACTTGATTTGAATGCTTATCCTCCCAATACTGGACTGATTTTTCCCTTGACTCCATCATTTTCTGATAAGCCTTGTCACAAACATATTCACTTTGCTCCAGTTGCTTGGATCTGGAAACTAATAGATCAGTGGTGGAGGAAACCTTTTCCCAAGGAATACCTAGGAAAGCTTCCATTTCAAGATCAAGAGGCAGGACAGCCCTTTGACCAAAGAGGATTTTGTAAGGTGAGTAGCCAGTGGTTTGTTTAGTTGAAATTCAATCAGTGAAGAGGACCAGAGGAAGAAATTTGCAACAATTCTTTCCACTTTCACAAGCCAATTTGACAAGAGAAGCCTTCAAAGGGGCATGGCCTCTTTCCAACATGCCTTTTCCTTCAGGATAATAAGTAGTGGTCACCCTATGTTGACCAGGAAGCAATTGGATAATTTTGGCCAGTTTGCCACCAAACTTGGAGCAACCATCAGTTGAATAAGATTGAGCCAAGCCACAACGCATTGTCCAAGTCTCATAAAGCAAGGCTGCTACTGATTCAGAGCTGAGGTTCTTAAGAAATTTTGCTTCAAACCATCCACAAAAATCATCTCTAGCCACAATGAGGTACTTAGCTCCACCAGCCTTAATGTGAACCACATCCATAGCAATCCTTCCAAAGACAGTGGACTCTCCAGTGGGATAAAAAATTTCAGCTGGGGGCCTAAGATCACGTTTCTGTCATACTTCAAAACCCTTGCACCATTGAGAGACTGATTTCTTCAAAGATGGGCAGCAGAATTTTTTGGATATTTGTTGATAAGTTTTGGTTTCCCCACAATGCCCATGGCCTTCATGGAGACTTTTGAGGATTGAATCTTTTTTTGAGGGGATAGTGACGACAATAAGAGCACAAGGATTGCCTCTTTTCATAAAGCTAGTACCTTGGACAAAGAAATTGGAGGACTTCATTTTGAGTGATTGGAAATCTTTAGCAGAGAGATCAGGATGCCTTTGAAGAGTGGAAAGGTACTGCTCTTATATTGGCCAGAAAGCTTGTTGGAAGCCAGAATAATTTTGGGAGGAAAAGGTAAAGACTGGACAAATTAAAGGATCCTCCTTGTCAAAGTCCACTCCAACATCTGATTCTTCATCTCCAAGGGGGTGTTGAGATAAAACATCAGGCATGGTGAATGATTTTTCTGGCCTATGAACAATATCAAAAGAGAAAAGCTGGAAAAAGGCCACCCAACTGGTAATAGGAGCATTTGGGAGGCTGGGGGCATTGATCATTTCAATGATGGATTGTGCGTTGACTTGTAACTCAAAGTGTTAACCCCAGGGGACAGTTTTGGTTGGGAGTACCTGGATTATAAATCTGAAAATAACAAGGATTAATAGAGAGCAGGACGGTCCCAACCATTTTCATCTTCCTGAGTGAGAACAGCCCCTACAGATTGATAACTAGAATCCACAGCCAGTTTGATCTTGGCAGCTTTTGGTCCATAAGCAATCTTTCTCAAGACTATGTCTTTGCCAACCATCATTTTAAGTAGCTGAAAAGAATGTTCACAATCTTGGGTCCAGATCCACTAAGCATCTTTTCTGGTCAGGCAACGTAGGGGAGCAAAGATTTTGGATAGAGATGGGATTAAGATTTGAACATAAGTGACAACACCTAGAAAACCCCTCACTTCAGTTTAATTGATGGGAGTAGGCCAAGAGAGGATTTTGTTGACTTTGGATGGAGCCATCCTTCTTCCTTCCTTGCAGACCACATGACCAACAATTTCCAGAGCAGGGACACAGGCAGCCAATTTAAATCCAGAGACAGTGAGCCCAGATTCTTTGATTTGGAAAAAGATCCTTTCCAAAGTGGTGCTATATTCCCAGATAAATTGACGGATTCCTAAATTCCAGGGTAAGAGCGCATTTTTATAATCAGAAACTGGTCCTTTAATTCCACCATCTTCAATAAAGATACCAGCATGATCAGTGATTTCATCCTGGAGGTTCCAAAGCATCTGAGCCTGATAGACTGCAACCAAGTTGGTGGCACCTTGAGGCAATCAAGTAAGTTGGAAATGACCAAGGGGAGTATTGAATGTAGTGAGAGGGCAAGAAAACGGATGTATGGACCCTTTTTCATAGCCACCCATAATGTCACCTAGACCATAGGAAGCTCTCCCAGAGAAGGATTCTACAAATTCTTCAGTAGCAGGGGGAATACCAGAGTCTTTAATAGTAACCTTATTTAGCAGCTGGAAATCATGAACTATTCTAAGTTTACCGTTACTTTTAAGGACACAGAAAACAGGACTGGAATAGCTAGAAGTTGACTGTTTGTATAAACCAGTTTGGACTTGTTCCCAGACCAACTTGATGAATTCGTCGACTTTGGCAGCAGGGATCGGGACCTTTTTCTTTTTCCAGCAATCATGTTCTACTACAGGAATGATATAAGGCAGACCATAGGATTCTTTCAAGAGACCTCTCTCTTCTGCACAGAAAGCAATAGCTTTTTCCCTAAGAGCCAAGAAATTTTTGATCAAATACAACTCATCAGGTAGAAGCCATCCATCTGGTCCAAATTTGAATACTCTCAGACGTTCTTCAGTGACATGACCAGAGGGGATGAATGGGCCAGTGAGAGATTGAGGTAAACCACAGTAAGGATTGCGGGATAGAGGGGGACACCTAAGAGGAGGGTTGAGATTGAGAGGCATTGGTTGGTTGACTGGTTGGATTTTCCTGGAAACTGGTTTATATTAGGAGGAAAAAGAGAGCGGTTCTTGTTTTTGCCAAGACTGGACCAGAGAGATCTGACTATGAGGATTGAGACCAAGTTCTAACGCCTTCCAAGTTCAATGTTCTGCAACATTTTCAAAAGGTGCCTTTTCCATAAAAGAAGTCCCAGGAGATAATACATTGCTCAAATGTGTGGCAAAAGGTAGGTTTTTGAAAATGATAGTAGTAGGATACCCTGTGGTGAACAATTGGGAGGACTGACTTCTAACCCAATTTGCCTCCACTGAAGCCCATATTCTTCCATACCAAAGCCACCAAAAATAGGATTGAGATTAGGATCTAGTTTAGACTCATGGCAGATATTTGAACCAGAACGGAGAGAAGGTTGATTGGGAATAAGAGTACAAGGAAAAGAAGAAACAACAGATGAAGAAGAAATATTTTTGGATTTTTCCATTTTGATTTGTTTTTGACATTTGAAATTTTTTAGATCAGAAGAAAATCTTGAAAAGAAAGAGAAATAAGCCTCTGGGATGAGAGTTGACCCTTGAGTTGAAGTTTGAGGCTGAAAAGAACTACAAATATTAGTAGGATCAACTACTCCCATAAAAAATGCAAAGAACTAGAATTATCCTTCTGTTTCCCTTTTAGAGATGTCTTAGGGAAATGACCAGGGAAATCTCTTTCCCAGCAACCAGACTCCAAAGAACAAAGAGGAACCTCAATCTTTCTACCATCAGAATCAGGGAGGAGAATTCTCTTGCCAACTTGATCAGAAAACATCAGAACTTCTCCAAAATCAATTCAGAACGGTCGACCCAAGATCATGGGTCCATCCAAGCCTGTGATCCAGAAATGACAAGTTCCCACAATGTTTTGGCCAATCCAGACTGGAATGTCTTCAAAGATTCCAACCAATTGGCAATACTGGTTCCCTATTCCATACACTGAAGAGGTGAAGCTGACCCTAGGGATGAGTTTCAGTTTGCAGGCCATTGCATCCAAGATCAAGTTGAGCTGAGGTCCAGAGTCAAGGAGGAGCAAGACCGTTTTAGCTGATTCACCAAGATGGCAGGGAAGAAAACCAAGAGGACATGAGTAAATACTAAACTCAGAAGAGGGATCTGTTCCACCAGAATCCTCTATCAAAGTTCCAGAGGAGACCTTGAGTTCCTCAGGACCAATTTCCACACGTCAACGCAAAACCCATTTCTTTATTCCTTCAGCAAAAGATGGAGAGATTGACAGCAGTTCAGCCACAGATTGATCAGGAATTTTAAGATCAGAAATTTTCTTTAATACCCATTCCAAAGCATTGAGGTGATCTTTGGAAATTCCCCTCTCAAACCAAACTTTGGGCTGGGTAGAGGGAGGAAGATTGGGGGAAGCAGGAGCAGGATAAGGGGATTGAGGAGGCTTAAGAGATAAGGGATGAGGATCAGGGTGATCTTGAGTGTCAGCTTGCTACTATATACAGAGCAAAACTGTCAAATAGTAACACAAAATATGAAAAATATGAATACCTCAATTAACAAAGCAAGGAGTGAGAAATCCATAAATATTATTACAGGAATGGATTCCTCACCCAAACTTAGGTAGGGTCACTCACTGACCCCACCCTTGAATTCCAAGTCCTTATATTTCTAAAATAATTAAAAAGAAAAGTACTGGAAATTACAACACCTGTATGGCACTTTTTGGCCATTCTAACATTTCACACGTATTGTCAAGTATAGGGTTTACACCTAAAATTCACTCAGAATTGAGGTGTTGTGTATATTTTGGGAGTTACACGCGGAAATGTGTTATGTCACAATTCCCGCGCGCAGCCCCGCATCATCACATAACCCTACGTACTAGCAGCAGAAGGATCCTGCGTACTAGAGACCCGCGCGGAGCTGATTCTGCCACGCACGCAGCGGATCCTACCCCGCGCGCATCTGTACTACTGATCCCCGCGCCTGGATCAGTTGTGACTAATCTGACAACCAGGTACTGCTCAGAAGATCTACAACCTCATTAGGGTTGCCTAGTATATGTAACAAACAAACTTATGCATTAATAATTATCTAAAAAGATCAAAACTTAAATAAAATTAATGAAAATTAAGTTTTGAACATTTTTTAATAATAAATCAGAGATCAAGGACTACCACTTAAAACACCAATCTTGATCTTTGAAGACCACAAAACACTACAAGAAGTGTTCATAAAAATTATTAAAAATTATCTAAATGATCAGCGGATGACGTAAAATTAGTAAACATACACATCTGCACGCTTTGAAGCAATATCAATAGTAAAAATGAAGGATGAGTACAGAATGATCAAATTTATGCCATAACTAATTAACAGATCCTGTGGCTAAAATAGTACAGAAATCCAGCAGATCTAAGGAAATCTGATTAAAAGCACCAAGTAAACGTGCTAATCTTTCCCTGAATGGCTTGCCAGCCTCAGCCCACGAGCAGAACCCTCTCTACGTGCCCTGAGAAGACCAAAATCACCCCAAAAAGGTATTTATACAGAACTCTTTGGATCCATTATTCCATAATCAGTCTACCAGGAATTTATTTATTATCAATCAGAAACCATGTCATTTTTAATCAAGTGCTTATATGAAGATAAGCAAGTGATTTATGACTTGGTCTTCCGTAGTATTATTTACCTATAATAACCAATCAACCATTGAAGTTTAGTTGAGCAATCTACCCCATCTGCTCTGAAACCCTTCCAATTATTCCAGGATTTTTGTGGTAAAGTCCTCAGAGTGAGTGTTACCCTTCCTGTCTAGGCTACTTGTGCTGTTAAGCCCGGCCAACAGTGGAATAATTCCTTTCTGAGGCACCCATATTTATTCCAAGGTTCCTAAAAACTTCCTAAGGAGGCCCCTTGAAGAGAGGTTGCTAGTCTGTAAATATCCCCAGTAGTATAATACTGTGGCCCCTCTTTTATATTATATTGAAAACCATTTACTACCAAACCAATTAAACCTTGCAACTTCTCTTATTAGAGCTTCTAAGCATTTATTATTGGAATAATCATTATTCTTGTCATTCCAGAATTTTTATCACTCTCTGTAGCTAAAGGAATGCAAGGTTCCTGGTATCAGAGAGCTGACATTGAGACCTTTCCATGAGTGGTTCTTTTTCCACCTCCATGTCTTCTACATCAGAAGAGGGCTCAGGTGAGGATTGTCATTTGGGTGGTTGTTGGAGGATGGAGGTTGGCAAGGAAGGAGATTTTTGAGGTTTGGGCTCCTCATGTTGCTTCCTAGCTTGATCAGATTGGTAAGTAACAACCAGAGAAGAGGAGGAAATAGCTGGGGGATACCAGGTTTGAAGAGTACCACAAGAAGATTGGACATCCACAGAAGCCAAGGATGCCTTCAAAGAAGGGGGTGGATGGTAAGAGGCCACCACATGACAAATGGGGCAAGATGAATCAAAGGGGATTAGGGCACCATTAGGAAGAAAAAAGTTATTCCCTTTTTTCTCTACCAATTCCTTGTCTTTTTCCTTCTGGAGTTCAAGGCATCAACCGGTTCCATGGCCTTCCCTGTGGCAATAATAGAAGACTAGAGTATTTTTAGGAACAGCAATAGAAGGTTTATGAACAGCAAGAGAGCAAATCTTTTGATCCATTTTTTTCTCAAAGACTTTGAGCAGCTTAGTGATCTTGTCCATTTTAGCGGTTTTTTGGTTAGGCTGAGGGTTCTTGGGCCTGCAATCAGATTCCATTTTATTCATGATCTCATTTGACTCTTTGAAAGAGGGGGCATGGACTGGTTCAGCAGTTTTAGATTTTTCAAAAGTGAGGGCTGTTTGACCTTTCATGACTTTATCCACCACTCCCCTAAGGATAAGGAAACCAGGGCGCTTGAATCGATTATCACTGGTAGTGATAATGGATCCAGACTTGAACAGTTTGTCCTTGATCCTTTCCTGCACTACAAGAGAAAACGATTAGAAAAATTGCACTCAAATTTTTTCCACTGTGTCAATTTGATTTTTTCGGACAAGGTAGGATTGGATGGGATCCCAAGATTTCCTAAAGGACTGATAATCAGAAGCTGAAGCCACACCACCATTGGAGATCCACTGGGAGACAAGGTTATCTAGATCCTGAAAAGTAAATTGTGCTACATCTATTTTTCCCCAATAGGCCAACATTAATCCCCGCAGCAGGGCCCAGTTATGCCGTTTGAAACCTTCAAACAACTCAATGATTTCCATAACTTCATCAGAGGAGATAAAAAATTGTAACTGGTAGGCCATATCAAATTTGCTATCCCCTTCCACCAAAGCAGCCATCTCGTACGAGTCCAAGAAGCGTTCCACATTTGTCCCATTGAGTCCTAAGTTCTTGTTCTGGGGCTTGATCTTAAACATCTTAGGACAAGTAGAAGAGTAGCTGGTGGATTCCATTTTGACAAAGTTTCCTAGAAGATCCAAGGAGCAGATTTTCAAAGTGGCTCACAAATGTGGCAATAGTAGGGTTTCTCAAAAAACGACAAGTATCTTTCCCAGATGGTGCACAATTGGGAGAACTTACTTCTAGAACAAGTTGCCTCCACGGATCTAGATGATGACAGAAAAAAAAAGAGATCAGATTTCAAAATTGACAATTTTTAGGACTGTCAATCCCAAGGTTGCTGGTTTGATCCTAGCCTGGGGGACCAATTGTAAGACTCCAAATGGTGCTAGGCCGTGGAAGTTCTGTGGAGGGGAAAGGTGCTATTTAGGCTGCCCTCCTGAGTGTTACAAAAATATTTAAATGTAACCAAGATCAAAGTACAGAACCTGGTAAACAAGGGACAAAAAGTAAGAGGATAAAGATGATAGTAGTTGGTAGCTGGGGAAAAAACACTCTCTGAGGCAAGATGATGTTGGGAAAAAAAAACTTGAATAGAAGAAGTCAAGGTTTGTTCAGATTTCAACAGGAAAAAGCAATTGTAAGTAACAAATCCCACAAGCTAATAGCTCTGGTTGTCAGCAGAAGCTTTGGAAAGATCAACTCAATCCCATGCAACCTCCAGGTTCTCAATGAACCTGCCCAACTCTCCAAAATCAAGCACTTGAAGGGTACCAGATAACTGTGGGTGGCTGCACAAGACAAAGCTGATTGTTTGAAGAAGCCCTAGAAGCAAAACAATAACTGATTCAAACAACAATAAACTAACACTTCTCAAGGGACTCAAGAGGAGCGTGGCGGAATTCAACTTCAAAAGAAATGAAGGGGGGTTTAACACTCCAGGTTTTAAGCTTAATAAAACCTCTTCAGTCAAACGTGACTGGTTCCAGAAAGATAATCAAAGGATGATAAGGACCAGTATGGTTGGATAAAGGGATCAGGAGTTGTGTGACACACTCAAGAATTCAATCAGTAAAATTCTTCTTCAAACAGCAAAGCTATTGGTGGTGATAAGGATCAAGAATCCGGGTTTGTGTATGGAGGCTCAAGGATCAAGGGGCAATAATAGATATATGCAAATTTTAGACTCAGATGAAGGGGAATGAGACCCCACGGATAATTAATTTCAAGGTGATAATGATTATGATTCTCTCTGGTATGATAGGATATGATGTGTTTTCCCCTCCAAAAGGCAGGGGAGAGCCTTTCCTTATATGGGCATGAGGCCCTGTTAGACTATGTACCAAAGGATACTACAAATAGAGCAGAATGTTCCAGACCCTCCAAGGATGATTGGGAACTCCATTTTTGATGACAACCAATGGCTGCTTGTCTTTGACCAATTCACCCAATCCCAATCCCAAGGGTTGTTGTTGATTTTTGAACAATGGGGTTATCAGTTGTTCTATAACCCTTTGCTTGAAAAATGCCTCAAATCCAACCTCTTTCGTCATTTTTGTTGTTGTTTTTGCTGCTACTGTCCTCCTCCCTCCCTCCCTGCTCCTTGTTGGGATTGATGATCTGAAATCTATCAAACCTAAAAATATCTACGGAGGTATCAACCATCTATCTATCACTCCTTTTTATTTTCCAGCAGTAGTTGCTTGGGATCCCCTTGTCTGAACTACCATCAGGACCATCATCAGTACAACCAAGAACAGCCATACCATCCATCCATTCAATCAAAGCCAGTCCAGCTGTCCCACCCCTCATCCCATTGAATAATTGTGGCAACCACTGGTGCTGTCACCCTTTCTCAAGGCCCCCTCTTCTCATCACGCAGTTGGAGCTTTTTTCAGTGTTAAAATTTCCTCAAGATTGCCCATCTAGAAAAGCAACCATCATGGCAATGGTTGCCTTGCTC
Source organism: Puccinia polysora (assembly GCA_025617555.3). Taxonomy (NCBI): domain Eukaryota; kingdom Fungi; phylum Basidiomycota; class Pucciniomycetes; order Pucciniales; family Pucciniaceae; genus Puccinia; species Puccinia polysora. The sequence goes on from CM062641.1 coordinate 8,313,490, forward strand.
CATTTGTTGATCCAATCCCCCCCCCTGCAACTACTGGGCCTTAAGGGACACACAAGTCCGGTTTTGCGCAGCCATCCTCACACAACATGTCATCCACAGTCCAGCTGTCACCCAGGCCCATGGTCTACTTGTCTGCGCGGCCTTCTCCCCTGCTGCTCATAACCTGCCCCCGCCATCCTTGGCACGGGCTGGTGTCTTTCCATTCCTGCTCATCCATGGTTTTTTATTGTGTCAATTTTTTTAGGTTGTTTTTTATTTCTTTTTTTTTCTCATCAGTTTCTTTTGTTCTCTAATGACCATGATCAAATAGGTTTCCTTAAAAAAAAAAAAACTTTTTTTTCAATTGTTTTTCTGCTCTATATGTGTCATTTCTTGTAATTAGTCTACAGGGACCCATTGCCCATAAAAGGATGAGCTCTCCCCTAACTTTTTCCAAAACATCCATGGAAGTGTGTGCATATGCCCCCCAGTTATTATCTGAAATCTGATCTATCCTTATCCTGGGAATATCTATGACTTCTCCTTGATCCATTCATCCTAAGCCTTTGCCCCTCTGTGCCCTGATCCTGATCACCAACCAATAGACCTTCTGGTTGAAGATAATTCTGTTTGTTGGCATTCCCAAGTGTGTTACCCCACTCTTTGATCCCTTTCTCTGACCATACTGATCTTGATCCTTCCTTGATCATTGTTCTGGAGCCAATCATGTTTGATTGAAGAGGTTTTATTAAGCTTAAAACCTGGAGTTTTATAACTCCTTTTATTTTTTTCTACCAGCCTACTCTTCAGTTCCTTGAGAAGTTTTGAGGTTATCCCTCTTCAAATCAGTTACTGTTTGCTTTGAGAGCTTCACAAAACATTGTGCTTTGTCTTGTATGGCAACCCTCAGCTATCTGGTACCCTTCAAGGGCTTTATTGCGGAGAGTTGGGTAGGTTCCTTGAGAACCTGGAGGTTGGTTGGGTTTTGAGTTGATCATTCCTGATCGTCTGCTGAGAACCAGAGTTATTAGCTTGTGGGCGTTGTTTACATTCAACAGCTTTGTTCTTTTGAACTTTAAACAAAATTTACCTTGTTTTGTTCAAATATCTCCCATATAATATTGCCTCAGATAGTGCTGTTCCATTGCTACCAAATATTATCAAACTTTATCCTTTACTACTTGATTCCTCACTTAAAAGGTTCTGGACCTTGATCTTGGTTAAATTTTAATATTTTTGTGACAGTCAGGAGGGCAGCCTAAACAGCACCTTTCCCCTCCACAGAACTGCCAGGGCTTATCACCGTTTAGAGTCTTACATTTGGTCCCCTGGGCCGGGATCAAACCAGCAACCTTGGGATTTACAGTCCCAAACTTGAAGAATCAGCTCCAAAATTCAATCCAATTTTTTTTCTTTTTTCTGTTATCATCCAGATCTGATCCATGGAAGAATATTGTTCCAGAAGTAAGTCCTCCAAATCGTGCACCATCTGGGCAACATACTTGTTGTTTTTTTTGTGAAACTCTACTCTTTCCACACCTGCAAGCCACATTGGAATTCTGCTGTTTGGATCTCTTAGAAACTCTGCTCTTCAAAATGGAATCTACCAGTACCTCCTGCTCCTCTGTTTGGTTCAAGATGGTCAAGATCAAGCCTCAAAACAAGAATTTAGGCTTCAATGGAACAAATGTCAAACAATTCTTGGACTCCTATGAGATGGCTGCTGAAGTGGATGGTGCAAGTGAACATGATATGGCTTATCATTCACAATTTTTTATCTCCTCTGATGAAGTGATGGAAGCAATTGAATTGTTTGATGGATTTGAAATTCATTACTGAAGGCTCTTGAAGGAGGCTATATTGGCTTTTTGGGGAAATTGAGATGGGGCTAGGTTTACCTTACAGGACTTGGATGCTCTGGTTTTTCAATGGATCTCCAATGGTGGTGTCTCTTCAGCCTCTGATTATCAGTCTTTTAGAAAATCTTGGAATTGTATTCAGTCTTACCTCCTCAGAAAAGATCACATTGACACAGTAGACAAAATTTGAGTTTGGTTTTTCCAGTCTTTTTATCCAGGAGTGCAGGAAAGGATGAGAGATGAATTAGTTAAATCTGGATCTATGATTACTAAAGGAGATAATCAGTTCAAGATCCCTGTTTTTCTGTTCCTAAGGAGTGCAGTGGATAAAATGATAAAAGTTCAAACAGCTCTCACTTTTGAACAGACTAGAGACACTGAACCAGTACATGCTCCTTCCTTCAATGAGTCCAATGAAATAATGAACAAGATGGAAGCAAATTGCAGACCTAAACTAAATCCTCAGTCCAAGAAGGAGACTGCTACCGTACATGAGAACGCTAAATTACTTCAGGCCTTTGAAAGAAAAATAGATTGGAAAATTTCTTCTTTATCTACTCCTAAAACTTCTAACTCTGTTGCTAAAACCACTCTAGTCTGCTATTAATTTCATAGGCAAGGCCATGGTACTGGGAGATGTCCTGAACTACAGAGGGACAAGGAGAAAAAATTGGTGGAGCAGAAGGGAAACAATTTCTTTCTTCCTAATTTTTCTTTTATCCCTTTTGATTTGTCTTGTCCAATCCATCATGTGGTGGCCTCTTATCAACCACCAACTCCCAAGAAGGCATCATTGGTCTCCTTGGATTTTCAATCATCCTGTGGCACTCTACAACCTTGGTATCCTCCAGCTGTCACTTCTTCCAGCTTCTCTGGCACTTATCAGTCTGATCCAGCTAGGAAATTCCATGAGGAACCCAAAACTCGAAATTCTCCTCCAGTTCCATCTGAAATCCTTCAAAAACCCGTCAAACATTGATCAAGACATGGAATTGGAAAAGGAACCACTTATGGAAAGGTTCCAGGACCACTCTGATCCTCCTCCTGTTCAATCTGTTCAAAGTACTCAACCTTCTGATCTTGTTCCAGTACCTGCTCAACCTGATCATTCTCCCTCCACACAGCCCAAAGTTTGATTCAAGAGGGGTGTTTCCAAGAATCACCCCAATTCTGTGGAAGGAGTATTAAGGAAAATCTCTGATCTAAAAATTCCTGATCTGTCTGTTGCTGAACTACTGTCAATCTCTTCATCTGTGGCTGAAGGGATGAAGAAATGGGTTTCTTGTCAATGTTTGGAGATTGGTCTGCAAAAATTAAAAGTTTCTTCTAGTACTTTGATGGAGGACACTGGTGGAAGAGATCCCTCTTCAGATGCCAACTTGTATTCCTGTCCTCTTGGTTTCCTCTCCAGCTATCTTTGTGACTCTGATAAAACAGTTTCTCTTCTGGTGGATTCTGGTTCCCAGCTCAATTTAATTTTGGATGCCATGGCCTGCAAACTCAAACTAAGGGTCAGCTTTAACTCTGCTGTATATGGTATAGGGAATCAGTCATGCAAATTAGTTGGTATTGTTGAGGATTTCCCAGTACAAATTGGATAAAATATCATTGGAACCTTTCATTTCTTGATTCCTTGTTTGGGTGGACCTATGATCTTGGGAAGGCCTTTTGTAATAGATTTTGGTGCAACACTAATGTTTTCTCTTCAAGTTGGGGAGAGAATTCTTCTCCCTGATATTGATGGCAATATGATTAAAGTTCCCCTTTACTTCTTGGTTTCTGGTCATTGGGAAAAAGATTTTCCTGGTCATCCTCCTAAATTGTTCCTGAAAGGGAAACAGAAGGACACCTCTTCTTCTTCTCATTCTCATTTTTCATGGGATTAGTTGGTCCTAATAATAGTTGTAGTTCTTCCCAGCCTCAGACTTCAACTCAAGTATCAGCTTCTGTCTCAGAGGCATATTTTTATTTTTCCTCATCACTTCCTTCTCATCCAAATAATATTAAAAAGCAAAAATATAAAAAATCCGAAAATCCTAAAAATATTTCTTCTCTCTGTGGATCTGTTGTCTCTTCTTTTTGTTGTTATTTTCAGTCTGATCATTATTCTCCTATTTGGGTCTTGAATCTCTGCAATGAGTCTAAACTAGATCCCTATCTTGATTCTCTTCTTGGTGGTTTTGGTATGAAGGAGTACAGCCTTAGGTGGAGGAAATTTGGGGTAGAAGTAAGTCCTTCCAATTGTGTACCATCAGGGGCTCCTACTACTGTTATTTTTGAAACTCTACCCTGTGCCACACATGTGAGCAATTTTTCATCTTTTGGATCCTCTTTTATGGAAAAGGAACCTTTCAAGGATGTTGCCAAACATCAAAATTGGAAGATTTTGGAACTTGTTCTCAGCTTTTGTAGTCAGGTCTTGCTGGTAAAGGCTTGGAGGAAGCAAGGATTTCTCTCTTTTGCCACTAAGTATAAGCCAGTTGCAAAATAGGTTCAACCAGTCAAACAACCAATGGCTCTCAACCTCAATCCTCCTCTTATGTGTCCTCCTCCATCTAGTGATCCTCACTGTGGTTTATCTCAATCTCTCACTGGTACCTTTGTTCCTTAAAGGTCATGTTACTGAAGAAAGTCTGAAGGTGGTCAACTTTGGTCCAGATGGATGGCTTCTTCCTGATGAGTTAAATTTTATCAAAAATATTTCAGCTCTTAGAGAAAGATCTATTGATTTCTGTGAAGAAGAGAGAGGTCTCTTGAAAGAATCCTATGGCCTACCTTATATAATTCCAGTAGTAGAACATGATCCCTGCCAAAAGAAAAGGATCCCTATCCAAGGTCAACAAAATCATCAAGTTGGTCCACAAACAAGTCTATACCGGTTTATACAAGCAGTCAACTTCCATCTATTCCATTCCTGTCTTCTGTGTTCTTAAAAGTAATGGTAAACTTAGAATATTTCATGATCTCCAGCATCAAAATAAGGTTACTATTAAAGACTCTGTTATTCCCTCTGCTACTGAAGAATTTGCTCAATCTTTCTCTGGGAGATCTTGCTATGGTCTAGGTGATATTATGGGTGGCTATCACAAACAATCCTTACGTACAATTTCTTGTCCTCTCACTACTTAAAATACTCCTCTTGGTTGATTCCAACTTACTCGCTTGCCTCAGGTGTCACCAATTTGGTAGCAGTCTATCAGTCTCAGATAGTTTGAATACTCCAAGACAAAATCCCTGATCATGCTGGTACCTTTATTGACAATGGCAGAATTAAAGGTCCAGTTTCTGAATATAACAATGAGCTCTCACCTTGGAAGTCAGGAATCCGTCAATTTATATGGGAATATGCAATCACTTTGGAAAGGATCTTGTTTTGAATCAAGGAGTTTGGTCTCACTGTCTCTGGATCCAAATTGGCCTCCTGTGTTCCTGCTCTGGAAATTGTTGGTCATGTGGTCTGCAAGGAAGGAATGGAATGGCCTCATCTCCCCTCTTGGCCCACTCCAATTATTCCCACTGAAGTCAGAGGTTTCTTAGGTTTTGTCATTTATATTTGGATATTCATCCCTTCTCTATCCAAAATCTGTGTTCCCTTTCATTGCTTAACCAGGAAGGAGGCTGAATGGCTATGGACCCAAGCTTGTGAGCAATCATTTCAGAAGCTCAAACAAAATTGTTGGGAAAGAAATTGTCTTGAAGAAGATCACTTATGGACCTGGAGCTGGCAAGATAAAGCTGGCTGTTGATTTTAGTTATCAATCTTTTGGGGCTGTCCTTTCCCAGGAAGAAAAAAATGGTTTGGATCATCCTGCTCTGTATGAATCTCTTCTCTTTTCAGATGTGGAAACTAGGTAACTCCAGCCAAAACTGGAACTTTTTGGTGTGGCTCAAATGTTGAAGAAGCTCCAAACTATTCTATGGGGTCAACACTTTGAGTTAAAAGTTGACACAAAATCTGTCATCAAAATGATTGATGCCCCCAGCCTTGCAAATGCTCCAATCACTTGTTGGGTGGCTTTAATTCAGTTTTTCTCTCAGTTTTTCTCTTTTGATATTGTTCACAGTCCTGTAAAGTCTTTCACCATGCCTGAAGGTTTATCTTGAACTCCTCTTGGAGATTAAGAATTGGATGTTGTGGTGGATTTCAACAAGGAGGAAACTTTTATTAAGCCTGTCTTCAGCTCAAAATTATTCTGGCTTCCAGAAAGGGTTCTGGCTTAAACTAGATCAGTAACTTTCTACTCTCCAAATAACTCCTGATCTCTCAGCTAAAGATTTTCAATCCCTTCAAATAAATTCCTCCAACTTCTTTTTACAAGGTACTAGGCTTATGAAAAGAGGCAATCCTTGTGCTCTTATTGTTGTCACTATCCCTGCTAAACAAGATTTGATCTTGGTAATTCTCCATGAAGGACTTGGTAATTGTGGAGAAACAGAAACTTATTGACAAATATCCAAACAATTCTGGTGGAAGAAATCTGTCTCTCAATGGTTCAAGAGTTGTGAGGTCTGTAAGAAACCTGATCTTAGGCTCCTGGCTAAAATTTCCTATCCAACTGGGGAGTCCATTGTCTTTGGAAGTATTTCTATGGATGTGGTTCACATTAAGGCTGGTGGAGCTTAGTACCTCATTGTGGCTAGAGATGATTTTTCTGGATGGGTTGAAGCAAAATTCCTTAATAACCTCAGTTCTGAATCAGTAGAAGATTTTCTCTATGAGACTTGGACAATGGGCTATGGCTTGGAAAAATCTTATTCAACTGATGGCGGCTCTGAGTAAGGTGGCAAACTGGCCAAAATGATCCAATTGCTTCCTGGTCAACAAATTGTGACCACTCCTCATTATCCTGAAGGCCAAGGCATGGTGGAAAGAGGCCATGCTCCTTTGAAGGCCGCTCTTGTCAAACGGGCCGGTGAAAGTGGGAAGAATTGTTGCAAATTTTTTCATCTGGTCCTTTTCTCTGATCAAATTCCAACTAAAAAAACCACTGGCTACTCACCCTACAGAATTATATTTGTTTAAAGGGCTTTCCTTCCTTTGGATATGGATCTGGATTCTTTCTTGGGTATTTCTTGCGAACAGGTTTCTTCTACCACTGATCTATTAGTTGCCCAATCTAAGCAACTGGAGAGGAGTAAGGATGTTTGCAGTGAAGATTATCAGAAGATGGTGGAATCCAGAGAAAAATCAGTTCAGTAATTGGAAGATAAAAATACAAAGCAGATCAGGGATCCTTTGAATCCTGGTGCTCTTGTTTTAGCTTATAATTGATCCTTGGAAACTCAGTGGGGAAAGCTTTTCTCTAATGGCTGAAAATGTCCTTATTGGGTGGTCCGCCAAGTCAGAGTTGGATTTTATGTTTTGGAAGAACTGGATGGTACTCAGATAGCCAGGAGGTTTCATTTTTGATCTAGTAAAGAAATTTCATTGTTTTGCAGGCAACTTAGATCAAAAGTAAGTCCTCCCAATAGTGCACCACCAGGGTCATCTGCTTCATCTTTGTTGTAAAAATCTACTTTATGGCACATATGTGAACACCTGGGACGCCTACTTTGTTTATCTCTGTCACTTCTAGTATTTTTCTGTGGATGGATCAAGATATTCTTTTCAAATCACCCTCAAGATCAAATGACCATTCTTTGGTTTCAATCGTCTTTCTTTCCTTTTTATATATCTCATCAAACTCAGATGCAGACTAGGGAAAGTCTGTAAGTTGGGGAGATATGTGGTGACCACAATCTGGACACCTTGGGCCAGTGCGGAAAATTTTAGAATTTTTATGATCATCATCAGTTAAATCAAAAAAAATTCTTTTCCGGATGACTTTTGTTCCAGTTCCTAGATCACCAGCTTCCCTTCTCCTTGTTTTCTAGGAGGGTCTCTTGGGTGTTTAGACCCCTGTGCCCAGTGTTCAAGTCCCTCTTTCCCCACTACTCATCCTCCTGTTTCCTTTTCCAAGCGCGCAGTTGAAGAACAGCTTGAATTTGCTTGAAACTTGCATCCGCTGCCAGGATTACCTTTGATTCCCATACAGACCTTCCAAGGATGATTGGGAAAATATTTTTTGATGACAACCAATGGAGGATTGTCTTTGACCAATTCACCCAATCCCAATCCCAGTCCCAATCCCAAGGTTGATTTTTGACTGATGGGGTGATCAGTGTTTTCTCTCACTCTTTGCTTGATAAATACTTGGAATCAAACCTCGGTTGTCATTGTTGTTGTTGTTGTTTCCACTACTGTCCTTCTCCCTCCCTCCCTGCTCCTTGTTGGGATTGGTGATCTGAAATTTATCAAACCTAAAAATATCTATGGAGGTATCAACCATCTATCTATTGCTCCTTTGTATTTTCCAGAAGTAATTGCTTGGGATCCCCTCATCTTTACTACCACCAGGACCATCATCAGTACAACCAAGAACAGCTATACCATCCATCTATCCAATCAAAGCCAGTCCAGTGGTCCAACCCCTCATCCCTTATGATCACCGCAGCAGCCTTTGTTGCTGTCATTTTTCCTCAAGGCCCCTTCTTCTCATCATGCAGTTGGCCCTTTTGAAATTTGTCAAATCACCTCAAGATTGCCCATCTAGAAAAGCAACCATCATTGAAATTATTTCCTTGTTCCATTTCCTCATCCAATCCCCCCCTTGCAACTCCTGGGCCTTCAGGTCACAAAAGTCTGGTTTTGCGCAGCCATACTCAAACAAAATGTCATCTGTGGTCCGGCTGTCACCCAAGCCTGTTGACTACTTGTCTGCGCGGCCTCCTCCCCAGCTGCTTATCACCTGCCCGCACCATCCTTGGCATGGGCTGGTGTCTTTCCATTTCTGCTCCTCCATGGTTTTTTATTATGTCAATTTTTTCAGGTTGTAGTTTTTTTATTTTTTTTCTCATCAGTTTCTTTTGTTTTCTCATGAACATGATTAAATATATTTCTTTAAAAAAAAAAGTTTTTTTTTTCAATTTTTTTTTCTGCTCTATATGTCTCATCTCTTGTACGTAGTCTACAGGGACCCATGGCCCATAAAAGGAGGGGCTCTCCCCTAACTTTTCCCAAACATCCATGGGAGTATGTGCATATTCCCCCCCATTTACTATCTGAAATCTGATCCATCCTTATCCTGGGTATATCCATGATTTCCCCTTGATCCATTGATCCTGAGGCCTTGCCCCTCTGTGGCCTAATCCTTATCACCAACCAATAGCCCATCTGGTTGAAGAGAATTCTGTCTGTTGGCATTCTAAAGTGTTTTCCCCCACTCTATGATCCCTTTCTCTGACCATACTGGTCTTGATCCTTCCTTGATCATCTTTCTGGAGCCAATCACGTTTGATTGAGGAGTTTTTATTAAGCTTCAAACCTGGAGTGTTATACCTCCTTTAAACCTGAAGTTTTATACCTCCTTTTATTGTTTTAAAAGTTGAATTCTGCCAGCCTACTTGTGATTTCCTTGAGAAGTTTTGAGGTTATTCCTGTTGAAATTAGTTACTGTTTGCTTTTAGAGCTTAAAAAAAAATTTGACTTTGTCTTGTACAGCCACCCTCAGTTATCTGGTACCCTTCAAGCGCTTGATTGCAGAGAGTTGGTCAGGTTCATTGATAACCTGGAGGTTGGTTGGGGTTTGATTTTTTCATCCCCAATCTTCTGCTGACAACCATAGTTATTAGCTTGTGGGCTTTGTTTACATACAACAGCTTTGTTCCTTTGAACTTAAAAAAAACTTTACCTTCTTTTGTTCAAATATCTCCCACATAATCTTGCCTCAAATAGTTCCGTTGCATTGCTACCAACTATTATCAAACTTTATTATTTACTACTTGATTCCTCACTCGAAAATTTCTGGACCTTGATCTTAGTTACATTTAAATATTTTTGTAACACTCAGGAGGGAATCCTAAACAGAAACTTTCCCCTCCACAGAACTACCACAGCCTAGCACATTTTGGAGCCTTACAGAGTTTGCAAAGCTCAAGGAGATAGTTGGGCGTAAAATTTTCCTCCAGGATCTCAACTCTGACACTGAAGGCATAAAACTGGTGGTCAACTCTAGCAAGTCTGTCCCGGGAGGCGTCCTGACGCAGGAGGAGGATGGGAGGGATTTGCTGGTGTTGTATGAGCCAGTTACCTTTACTGTGACAGTTCCCCAAAGGAAAAATGGATACAGTCATCCAGTGGGCAAGGCAACAGGCAGTGAACTTCTACCTCCAGGACGGGCAATTGTGGCGGTGGAGTTCCCCATCCCTCTTGTGGTTGCAACGTCTAGGATTGATCAGGAAGTGATCCTGTTGATTTTGCCCAATGATCTCAGCCATCAGGGAAAAATTGAGATGCGGAAGAGGGGGAAGGAGTGGTTCTGTTGGCTGGGAGTTGTGTGTGAGGTCTAGTAGTGGTTAATGATGTGCAAAGCCTGCCTGTGGCGGAATTCAAGTTTGCCCAAGGAAGTTGGTCTCCCCACGGGAGGAGGCGTTGTTTGGGCAAGTTTCTTTTGATTTGGCGCACTTGAAAGCAGGGAAGTTAAAATACTTTCTTTTTGCGCGGGATGACCTTTTGGGATAGGTGGAGGCGGGCTGCTTGGTGGAGTTGTTGGCCAAAAAGGATGCCCAGTTCTCAGAGAAAGATTGGTTTGCGCGCTACAGATCCTTCTGCCTGGTGACAGTGGACAAGGGCGCAAGTTTTGAGGATTCTTGATGACATTGGTTCAGAGTTGCGGGGAAATTTTTTTTTGCATGACAGAGTACTATCTGGAAGGTGCGGGGATGATTGAGCGTGGACACCAACCCATCAAGGATTCCCTGATGAAAATGTATGGGGAGGAGGGGAAGAAGTGGCAGGAGACGCTTCCAGCGGTTCTCTTTGCAGATTGTATCTCTGTGAAGCAATCAACGTTTTATTCACCCTACAAGCTGCTCTTTGGGCAGCAGCTCTCCCTTCCAGTGGACATTGAGCTAGAGACATTTTTGGGTGTTGACTGGGGGAAGGTCAAGACCTCTGCGGACCTTTTTGAGGCCCATGCCAAGCAGCTTCTTCAACGCAAGGAAACTTTGGGAAAGGCTGCGGAGCTGCTTTGGAAAACCTGGACGGCATCAGTGTGGTATTGGGACAAAGGCTGTTGCTACCGCCTCTGAAACCCATTGCAAAAGGGAAATCTGGTTCTTCTTTACAATTGGAGTCTTGAGTCTCAATGGGGGTGTCTTTTTGCTAACCAATGGAATGGCTCATACTGTGTGGCCCCTATGTTCATGGGGGGAAGTTATCAGCTTGAGGAGTTAGAAGGAGCGCCGCTGAAGCAGAAGGTTGCAGCCTCACACATGAAGCGCTTTTTTGCGCGCGGTTCCACCCCTTTTGATGAGAAAGCGGGAGAGAATGCCGACTAAGGGGATGGTAGGGCAGCTTTGGAAGCGGTGGGAGACCCGGTTGGGTCGGACTGTTCAGTGTCTGAAGAGCCCCTGCCTGACGCGCCACTCTGCAGGAGTAGGCGGCTGAAAACCTCTGGGGCCAGCTTCAAAGTTGGGGGGGGGGAACTAGGAAAGAAGGGGAAGCCTGATTTGGTGAGGGGGTGCTCTAGCTTGTTCACAGCCAGAACAACTAGACACCCCAGAATTTTTTTTTTCTCATTTATTTGATTTGATTGGGTTCGCAGATTGGTACTGGCTTTGGGTTGTAAATTGCAGGTACAGGGGCGCGGCTCAATGCCTGTTCTGTATATGCAAGAACAAGCCCCGCGGAGGAAACAAATGTTGGAGCGGAAAGCAGGACAAGGAGTGCTGAAAAAAACCTTCTATTTTCTTTTCTTTCAATTTCCTCTTGTTCTCTGGGTATGTTTCTCTGCTTCCTTTATTTTTCTATGGATTGAAGTATGGTTGGGTTACTGCGGGACAAGATTTATTTGGTGAGGGGGCGTCCTAGCCGGTTCACAGCCGGAATAGCTAGGCACCCCAGAATGTTTGTTTTCCTTATTGTCTCTCTCTCTCAGACAGTTGTGCGCATGCGCTGGCGGCTTGTCAGTTTATCTTTTGTAGAAAGGGTACAGAGAACTGTGTGAAAGTTTTTCTGGGGCAGTCCAGGTACCTTCTGGGGAAAATTGGAAACTCAGGGGGCGCCAATGCAGATTTTTCTCTCACTCTCATTCCCAGCACACAGAAGCGGATCTTTCTCTCACTCAATTGTTCAGGAAGTAGGTTTTTCTCACAGGATGACTAGCTTGAAAAGGGTGGCGCGCAAAGGAAGCCTGTATTTCTCTAAGAACTAAGGAAGGTGCAGATACAAGTGATGGAGAAAGGAAAGAAAAGGGGGGGAAATTCCCCTAAGACATTCTCATCATCTCCTCCATTTCCTCTAGTGACAACGCCAGTAATGCCCACAATTGTGCCAGAAGATTGCGTTGGAAAGCCAAGGATTGCGCACCTGGAGCTGTGAGGAAAGTTAGAAGCACTGAGGTTGATTTTTTGGCAAAGATGTCAAAGTTGGCCGTCAAAAGGGCCATTGTGGTGGGGATCTCCGGGATCTTGGGTGGGCTTGGCAGAGGGGAGTCCAGCGGCAAGGAAGGCTCTTTGGAAAGACTGCTTGGAGGGCTTGATCCAAGAGGAGTAAATGAAGCAATGACAATGGGGGAAGGTGGCGGCAGAGGAGTGACACGCAGAGTTGGGGGCCTTTTGTCCAAGTCCAAAGGTTTTGGAGCTGGAGTAGGAGCCAAAGGGGGGGAAGCTGTAGTGGGGGCCGGAGGAGGAGCCAGAGGGGGGGCTGCTTGTCACCTCAGGATTTCCTTGATGCGTGGATCCCTTGCGCGTTGGGTAACCCGGAAGCAATCCCCCCAGTATTGAAGAGTGGCCTGGCATGCTGAGCACGTCTTGAAATCCTCCTTCTAGGGAGGTCCTGCCCTGCGGAGTGGCAAGGTGGAGTTGAAGTCCTTGCTTGGAGCCAAGCCTGGTGGAGTCCACAAAATCCTCAAAAATTGTATTTTCATCCAAAACCACAAATTGATCTGGACAAGCCCTCTTGCGCTGCATGGGGAAAGAATCAGATTGAGGAGGTGCCCAGGGCATTCATTTGCTAAGGGAACAGAAGCTGTGGCCGCCAAAACAGGCAGTGCACGCGTGGAGACCAGGGAAAATCAAGCACACATGCCCGTTTCAAGCACAGAACTCACAGGGTATCATGGCAATGACATAGGAAGAGTGGTGGTAGGAGAGGAGATCTTGCCGGAAAAGGTGGTGGGTGTGGGAAGGGAGCGCAGGAACGGTTGAGGTAGCAATTGGGAGACTCCTGGTGACTGAACCCAAGTTGGGGGGGTATGTGGGGTTTTTACATAGTCTCTGATTGGGAACCAAACCTTGGTTGGCGGGCTCAGCTTGTGGTAGGTCAGGCTCAGCACACAGATGTGCGCAGTCTCAGAGGTGCCTGCTGCGGGATCAGCAGCAGCCGCAGTGGGCTCAGAAGCAGCCGCAGCGGGCTCAGTAGCAGCAGCAGCAGGCTCAGAAGCAGCCGCCGTGGGCTCAGCAGTAGGCACCATGGGGCTTGGAATACTGGGCATGGGTCAGGCTTGATTGGATATGGCGGGCCGTGGCCTGATTGGACATTATGGACACAGTAATGGAGCTGGCCTGACTAGGTATGTGGGTAGCTAGTGAGGGGAGGTATGGCGGGGCAATTGGGGCTATGGGCAGGGGCCAGGCGCATTCAAGAGCTGGCCAGACCGCGGGGAAGGAAATCACCAAGTGCGCAAAGCAGATCCAGACAAGCAGGGGACTCCAAGTAGGGCGCAGCGGACGGCCCCGTCATGAGAAGGACAAACTGGATTTAATTAACGGTAATTGGGAAGGGAATGGCTTAGGGTCAGGCTAGGTTTCTGGGTTAGGGGTTCTTTTACATTTGTTGTTGGGCTGTTATTGTGCTTGAACTTAGGTTAGGGTTGAAAGGGTGGGCATAAAGTCTGCGCTCTCAACCCCAGCTCTTGGGGGGGGAGCTTATCTTATCTTACCATTTGATTGGGTCACAAGGAAAGGAAGAGGAAGGAAAGGCATTAATAACCTTTTTTTACTCTCTTCCCCTCTCTCTCTCTCTACAAAAAACAAACATCATTAACCTTACAGAATCTGAGATCATTGCCTTCCAAACTCAAGGACTTATATGTTATAATTATTGCCAGAAATGAGCGTAGGCAAATGAGCAGTATTTAAAGCAAAAGGAATGCTGGAAACCTTGTGTCAATACTTGCTGATGGGCTCTCACAATGGGGAAATACATTTGATGATATTGGTGATGAATTCAATTGGATGGTGAATGAATTCATCACCAATATCATCCAACCTATTGCCCCATTGTGAGAGCCCATCAGAAATTATTAACACAAGGTTTCCAGCATTTATTTTCCTTTAAATAATTCTCATTTCCCTAAGCTAATTGCTGGCCATAATTATAACACATTATCAGTACCAATGGGCTGCAGAGGCCCACATGTGCATCCCACTTGGATTACACTTATACGTAGCACAAGCGTAAGTGCATAGGTATTTTAAAATAATATTGGAGTAGCTCTCTTTTACTTTCCACAGCGGCTGGTGGGGGAGGGCTGAGCTGCAGTGTTTGGGTTTGGTTGTGAAGGAAAAGCAAGGGGAATTTTTTGTCCTGGGGTGGTTTTTGGAAGAATCCTGAGTATCTTCAGAGACCTTAGAAGAAAGGGATTTCTTGGCCAGAACCCCAGATGTGGAAAGTAAGAGAGTGAAACTTCCCTAGTTGTCCCTAAGTTCTGGAATCAATGGTACTAGCATCTTTAAGGATAAGGATTTGCCCATTTAGATAAGAGAGAGAGAGAGAGGAGAGAGAGAGAGAGAGAGAGAGAGAGAGAGAGAGAGAGAGAGAGAGAGAGAGAGAGAGAGAGAGAGAGAGAGAGAGAGAGAGAGAGAGAGAGAGAGAGAGAGAGAGAGAGAGAGAGAGAGAGAAGAGAGAGAGAGAACTTTATGCCCACACTCTCAACCCTAACCTAAGTACAAGCGCAATGACAGCCCAACAACAAATAGAAAAGAAAGCCTAAAAACCAGAAGCCTAGCCTTCCCCTAACCATTTCCCATGCTGCAACCACCCTCAAGCCCACCTACCCTTACACACACCCAGTTTATCCTTCTCATGACATGGACATCTTCCATGCACTACTTGGAGCCCCCCGCGTTGTCCTTATCCTGTTAAGTGGTAGAGTTGATGTGCGGCTCAAAACTCAACTGTGGAATGGGGACACTCCATATTTGGAGTATCTGGAGGTAGTCGAGTCATGAGATGAATCCTCAACTGGGACAGGAAGTCCATCATTGAACATACTCTGATCAATTCAAGACTCAACGTCAAACAACTCATTAATAGCATTGGTGACATAAGCTCTGTCACTATATCTCTTTCTTCATTGTCCTTTCCTTTTTCTTTCTATCCTGTCTTCTTCTCAAGCCTCAACTCAAAACCTGTCGCCCATTATCTCTTTATTTCCTTTCTCCTGTGCCCGGTGAGATCTCAGCTCTTCTTTCTTCTCCCCTATTCCTTGTGAACCCTCAAATCTGACTCCATTTCATAGCCTTACTCTCATCCTAGTCTCATAGTCTCAACCTCATACTCATTGCCCCACTTGATAAGCCTCTCGAGCTCATACTCCTCACTGCCTGATGTTGGTACTCCTTTTTTTCATTGTGCATTTCAGTGCTCTTGTTGATTTAGTCTCCGTTCTAGCCAGAAGTCCCAGTTTTTAAGCAATCTCAAATCTGTGAATTCTAATACGGTTAAAAGCCGAAAGAAAGCTCTCAAGAATTGTCAAAAAGAAAGGTTGACAGTTGATCGATGAAACTGGGAAATGGCCCCCTCCAAAGGATTCAGAAAAGCCATGCTGAAGACGGCCCTGGACACCATTCCAAGGCTCAGGGAGGACAATTACGGAGTCTGGAAGGACAAAATGGACGCAATACTTGATGTACAAGGATGCTCCAAGGAAATCAATGATGAAACGTTGTCTTTGGACAATGACGTTAACAACAAAATCAAACTTTTGATCATATCACGATTGGAAGCATCAACTCACAACAACATCGTAACGGCATCCAATAAGAACTCCGCAAAATTACTATGGAAGGCTATAATTGACAAGTACGCTTCATCTCATGTGGCAAATAGGGCTAGGATTTTTAAGGACTTTCTCTACTTAACATTCAAGTACAATGAGATTGAAGAATTCATGACAAGGGTCAAAGTGTGTCTTAAGAAGATGCTAGAAGTGGGAATTATCCTACCAAATGACATTCTTGCATATCTCATCCTCTTCAAGTTCCGGGAAAGAATGAAAGACTTCAAACGTCAAATTATGCACACTGACAAGGAACTTTACGTGGACTACGTAATGAATCATTTGACTCAGTTGAACAACAAATACAAGGCACAAGGCACACAAGATCAACAGCAGAGTCAAACTGAAGTTGCTCTGACCAATACAAAATCTCCACCTACGCAAAGCAGTGAACGCAGGAGGTGCACTGAGGGATGGCACAATCCCAAGCAAGATCAATTCAACTTGGAAGAAAAATGTTGGCACCTTCATCCGGCACTGGCGCCGGAGTGGTGGAAGGAAGATCAAGCAAAATGGAAAAATAAGAAAAACACCTTGAATGCAACTGCCCACTATCTCTCTCTACTCACTGCATGGATTGATCATGGTGATCCAAAATCAAAATTTGTGTTGGAAAGTGGTGCCTCAATCCATATGGTCAATGACAGTTGATACTTCAAAGAGATGGCTCCATACAAAGGAAATCATATCAAGACCAGAAACGAAGGTGCGGAGTTACCCATCATGGGAAAGGGAACCGCAGTCTTTGTTTGGGATAATTTTACCCTAGAATTGACTAACGTTTTCTACGTGCCGACTTTAACAATAAACCTACTAAGCGCAGGAGCATTAAATCAATCCGGCTGCACACTAAGGGCGCAGAAAGACCGGTTCGAGATACTCAAGGATGGCAATTTTCAGTTTGGAGGAACCATAGTTGGCAATCTTTATACCCTACAAACTCCGAAATTTGTTCAGAACCTATCGGCAAATCTGGCTGTCTCTTACAAGGATGATCTTATGGAAATCCATTGCAACCATGGGCATGCTTCAATCACCCGACTCGAGAGGAGCATCAAGAATATTCCATCTGAAGTCAAGAAAAGTCTCAAACAGGTTATCTGTGTCTGGTATTTGGCAGTCTTTTTTCTTGGAATAGTTGCAAAAAGCAAAATATAACGTGGTTGTCCTTGGATGCCAAGCTCAATGCATTGGTAGATTCCTATCATGAAGCCACCTGGATAAAATTTTTACTGAATGACATTTTCACTTTATTGCTAACTGCAATTCCTTTGCACATAGACAATAGCAGATTAGAAGACAAGATTCAAAAATTTGGATTGAACTCAAAAACAAGACATCTCAATCTGAAAACAAAGGGGATGAGAGATGAGCTTAAGGACAGCAAAATAGAATTGAGGTTGATAAGATCCGACAAGATGATAGCGGACACTTTGGCAAAGGCAGCCTCCGCACAAAGTCTTTCTCTTTTGTCTCCCTTTTTTGCGTTGAATCAGAATACATCTGAAATCTCATCGGGCATTGAGGGGTGTTAAGTGGTAGAGTTGATGTGCGGCTCAAAACTCAACTGTGGAATGGGGACACTCCATATTTGGGGTATCTGGAGGTAGTCGAGTCATGAGATGAATCCTTAACTGGGACGGGAAGTCCATCATTGAACATACTCTGATCAATTCAAGACTCAACGACAAACAACTCATTAATAGCATTGGTGACACAAGCTCTGTCACTATATTTCTTTCTTCATTGTCCTTTCCTTTTTCTTTCTATCCTGTCTTCTTCTCAAGCCTCAACTCAAAACCTGTCGCCTGTTATCTCTTTATTTCCTTCTCGTGTGCCCAGTGAGATCTCATCTCTTCTTCCTTCTCCCCGATTCCTTGTGAACCCTCAAATCTGACTCCATTTCATAGCCTTACTCTCATCCTAGACTCATAGTCTCAACCTCATACTCATTGCCCCACTTGATAAGCCTCTCGAGCTCATACTCCTTACTGCCTGATGTTGGTAATCCTTTGTTTCATTGTGCATTTCAGTGCTCTTGTTGATTTAATCTCCTTTCTAGCCAGAAGTCCCAGTTTTTAAGCAATCTCAAATCCGTGAATTCTAATATATCCGCCCAGCGGCTGTGTGATATCCTGCCCCGGGGGTCAGCCCACGCTTGTGCGCACCCTTCCTGCTCTTATAGCCCAAATCCTTCCCAAACTAGCTCCCCGAAAACCTGGTTGGGCCAGCTCCATCCTTGGGTCTGCAATGTTCAAGCAAGCAGCAACCCTCCACATCCAATTAAGCCCAACCCACACCCAGTATGCTGATCCCCTTCAGTGCATACTGCTAATCCCGCTGAAGCTCCCGCTGAGCCCACAGGGGCCACTGCTGAGACCTCCCCCATCCCAAATGCTGATTCCTGACCTACCAAATGATGAGCATGCCAACCGTGGCATGGTTCCTGATCCAAGGCTATATAACAACACCATAACGTAGAGATGGGTGGATTCTTTCCAGAACATGCACTGTGTCAGCCTCTGGGATGCCAAGACCCTTGCTATCCTTTAGCTACCAGAGGTGATAGATTAAAAAATAAATATATTATTTAATAAATGCAGCAAAAATCTGTAAAATATTTGGATTAAGCTTATTGCAAGGTTAAGTGGTTTGGTTATTGTTTATTCTTTTAAATCAATATGAATAGATTGATTATTGAATATTTTTATAGAGGGGCCACAATTATATTGGGGATCTTTAACACCTCTCTTCAGCAATTTCAGTATGAAAACACGTAGTTGTGGTTACTTTGGGCTCTTTTTTTTAAAGAATATTTTACCCAAAGATAATATGTATATAAAATACACAGTGGAGTGGTAGGTCCTTGTAGCCAAGCTACCACAACAGAGAAAGGATAATAAAACTTACTGGTATATTATTAAATCCTTTGGGTATCTGTTTGAGACGTGTACTGATGGGTTAAACCTTTATAATGGGGTTATAAGGTTTTTCAGCAGTTTTAATTGATAAAAAGAGGTTGAGGATGGATATTTATTGATCAGTAATTGCCATAAATAACTTACTTATCTATTATAAGTACTTGATTACCTTGGAACGGTGTCTGGATATGAATATAACTGGGTCTCTGCCCATCAATATCCTCAAAAGAGCTCTTTATTTATAGCTTTTGGAGTCCCAATATTGTCCTTCTGAGGGTTGTAGGTGCTCAAAGGGACAAACACTAAGGCTAGAAGGGTAGCCAGGGGTATCCTGTCATGTGTTCTTGGTGCTATAGTACGGGTAGCATCAAATTCCACAGGGTATGGGAATTATTCCACTTTATAATAGACATTAGGATTTGTGAATAACACTAATCTGTCCTATTTATGTATTATTTAATTAATTATCCTTAGTAAATGTTCCCAGTAGTTAATAATTATATAAATAGACTTTTCTACGGACATCTTGATGTCAGGTAAGTTCTTATTATGTATTATATAAATGGAGTAAAAGTCATAATATTGTTTTTACTCTTTATTTTCGAGTTCCAGTTGATTTACTAAGATAATTAATTAAAAAAATTTGTCATGTGAATTCATGTAATATTTTTACATCATTATTTTTCTTAGTATGTCACAAAAATATTGATGTCTAGCAATTCTCATAAAAGTATATTAAAGTATTTTAATATATATTTAGAGTTTGTCATTTTCTTATTTTCGACATTCTTGGTACTTTGCATTATATTAAATAAAAAATACGTATAAGGATTATTTATGTATTTTTATATAATATTATTTTTTTTTAGAAAGTCTAATATCCACAGGACCATTTATTACATATGTAGAAAGTTCCTGTGTAGGTTGTAGCATGTTTACGCGGTACCTGAGCCTCTCAGGCCGCCTTTCACTCTGTCAACCCGTAGTCCTGCGGCTGCATACTTGTCAGAGGCTTGGGGCTGCGTACACAACCTTGACGGAGTGACGAGGCTGTATCTCAGCCACGCGCGGGTGCATTGGCTGCCGCGGCTGCGTGCGGGAATTGTGACAAAAAACATTTCCGTCCGTAACTCCTAAAATATGCACAACACCTCAATTCTGACTGAATTTTAGGTGTGAAACCTATACGTGAAAATACGTGTGAAATATATAATTGGCCAGAAACCTCAATAATGGAGCCTTAGTATTTTGGTTTTTCTTTCCTTGATTATTTAAAAATATAAGGAGTTCAATTTCAAGGGTGGGGTCAGTGAGTGACCCTACCTAATTTTGGGTGGAAAAACCATTTCTGTAATAATTTGTATGGTTTTCCTAATCTTTCTTAAGTTAATTGTATTATTATTATTTTAATGTTATTTTTGTTACTTTTGCAGCGTGCTCTGCAATAGTAGCAAGCTGACAAACTGGTTGGCTTCACATCTGTCAAAACTTATTTCAAGAAGCCAGTTGCTGAGGTTATTTTACCAGGCCGGCGGGTCTTTCTTCAGGCTGTAAAGAGCCTTCTTCAGGTGCAGGAGTTTTCCAGAGGAGACAGCAATTTTGGACAGAGGCATGATGAAGATTTGTTCAGTCAGGGTGGAGTTGAGGAAGGTGGAATTCACATCCACTTGATAGAAGAGAAGTTTTGCTTGCGCTGAAATTGACATTAGCATTTGGAGAAAATACTTGCCACTGGTTGGCTAGAATTTTTTTTTAAAGACAAGACCATATTCCTGGTTGAATCCCTGTACACAGAGACAGGATTTGAATTCAACTATTTGGTTTTGGTAGTCCTGTTTGGTGAAAAAACTCAAACGCAGTGGAGACTCCTGGAGATAGGAGAGCAATATGTTTACTCCCACACCTTGTAAAAGAGAAGATTCATCTCTTCATTCTTCATTGCATCAATCAACTTGTCATGTTATATCAAGTTGGGAGCTTCTTGGAGGTTCATGGAGTCTTTGTACAAGTGGTCCCTATGAGATAGAGGGAAGGAGTCCCAATCTTGGAGTTGGGGAAAAGAGGAAAAGAGAGAATATTTTCCGTGGAAAGCCTATCATGAGAAAGGAAGGAAGAGTTATTGGAAGGTTCAACACCTTCACAAGGGAGGACAGCAGGGGATAGATCAGGAATCACAGTGGAAGGTGAGGGGTCACAGGTAGCGGGCAGTGGCGGAGGAGGGGGGGAAAGAAGAGGGAAATCTGGAAAGGAAGAAGCAGCAGCTTTGGAAGGGTTGGAGGGGAATTGAGGAATAGTAGAGGGGAAAATCAAAGCAAGAGAGAGATTGTCACAGGAGATGTTGGCAAAGATAGAGATTTTGGAGAGCTCCAAGTCAAGCAGTCAAAATGACAAGAAGTCATTTATGTAACCAAGGAAAATGGTTTTATTGCTAGTTGGGTTGAACTTGAACGCACAAAGCTGTTTTGGATGAGTGAGAAGGCAGAACAGCCAAACAGATGAATACAGCATTAATTGAACTTCCAATTATTCCAGGATTCATATGCAATTTCATTGTTCCAAGTTCAAGAGGGAAGGAAGTTGAGGAGATGAGTGGCGGTTTTGAAGGCTTAATCCCAGAATTTACCAGGTATATTTTGTTGAGAGAGCAAGAAGTGGGCCTTTCCTAGAATAGCTTGCTTGGTTTGTTCAGCTAGTATTTTTTTTGGGGGAGAGTAAGGAGGGGAGAATTCGTGGAAAACACCCTTGTCCATGCAGTACTTGACAAGATTGGATGATAGAAACTTGCCACCATTGTCTGAGATCAGAAACTTGACTGAGCGGCCAGTGAGTCTTTTGGACCAGGTCACTTAGTGTTTGATGCTGGAGCAAGTGTCACTCTTGTTCTTCAGGAGGTCAATTGACCAAAAGCCAGAGTGGTGGTTGGTGAAGAAGATGAAATAGATGAAGCCAGAGAAGGAGTTAATGGCAAAGGGACCTACCAAGTCCAGGTGAATAGCTTCTATCAGGCTTTTGGCAGGCTTCAAGTGATTGGAGACAGAGCCTTTGCACATCTTGCAGAATTTGCAGGAGTTAACGGAATTGGGAGCAGAGATGAGTTTCAGGAGTTTGAGGGCTTGATCTAGGGGGAAGCCCAGCTTTTGCTTCCAGAAGCTGTGGGGGGTAGTGAGTAGGAAAGAGCTTTCAGAGGATGGGATAAAACAAGCCCCGCAGATTACAGTGAGTTTTTTTCTAGTGGTGCCCATGAGAGAGAAGGCATTAAAGATCACTTCAAAACCCGAGTGACCCACCAATTGTAATTGGGCCTTTTTGGACTTCAGTTGGGTTAGAGAGATAAGGCAGTGGTTCAGGTTGGGAACAAGGATGAAGTTTCAAAGAGTTATTGATTTGCCTTTGTGGTTGATCAGCTTGGCTGTGCCCACATGATTTTCCATGAGGGCATTCTTTGGCAAGCCAGTTTCAATGACAATTTGATTGGGGGAGGGATTGTGAATCAGCCTAGGATCATTATTGATGTGGTGGCTAGCACCTGAATCCAGGAAAGGGAGTAGACTGATGGATACAGGTAGAAATTTGAAGTGGAGCTGAGCGTTGAAGTGCAGCTTGGAACTAGATGGGGAGTCAGTATGAGCAGGATTTGCTTGAAACTCAACAGATGAGTGGGGATTTGAGCTAGGTTTACTTTTGTTCCAGTTGGTATGCAGGTGTGGGTATACAAAAAAGCACTTGCTTTCTGGGTGCTTGGCCAATGGGTTATGCTCTCCTTTTGAGCAGGGGTGCTTTGGCTTGCATCTTACAGCTTTCTTGTGCAGTTCCATGGAGGGGTCTGGTCCATTCTCAGGGGAGAGATTGGAGTGGAGTGAGCAAGAAAATTCCAAGTGGGTGACTTTGCGGAGCTTGTTTAGAATGCCAGTGGGATGAGAAGAAATTAATCATTGAGGATGAGGGAGTTGACTATTTGATAGAAGGAACTTGGCAGTCTGGCCAGTGGTGTAGCTGAGAATGTTTGACAGCACCTCAATTACAACCACAGACAGCTTGTTCATGAGTTTTTGGCAACTGTTGAGTTAGAGATTGAGGTCACCCTTGAACAGAGATCAAATGAAATTCAGCCAAATACTATGGCCATTATTTGATGACTGAAAAGAGTAGCAATTCAGGATGGCGGTCAATATGGCAAAGGGGTCAACATCATTATTTCCATTCACCATGGCTTCAAAGGTGGAGTCCCCAAGGTTTTTTCAATCAAAATGTTGGCAGGCTAGTAACATTCTTTCTTCTGGGTGGGGGTGGGAGGCTGAGGAAAAGCTTCAGTGAATAGTTCTAGGAGACCTTTGCAACAGGGATAACTCTTAATTTGGAGGCACCAAGAGGGAAAGTTTGAGTTGGAGAGGAGGGGAAATTTGAGCTTGGATGAGTTCCTGTCTTCCAATTCCAAAATTAGTGTGCTGAAGCTCCTATTGATTCCTAAAAGATATTTCTGGGACTGTAGATCTGTAGGAATTGGTGGCTAATAAGGACCAGGCAGGAAAAGGAGGAGGTAGAAGGATGAGATTGATGCAAAAGAAAAGGAGAAGAAAAGAAAAGAAATGAGATATAGCGGTTGAGAAGGGTGTTACAATACGGATGCACTCAGGTAATGTGCATATTAGTGTGTAATCCAAATGAGATGCACAAATGGGCCTCAGCGGCCCATTGGACCCATGTGGGCCTATGTGTATGTTATTGTTTTTGGGCATTTGGGCACCAAAACACATTTTCCAAGTCAATTGGGACACGGGCATTGACATGACCATCAGGGTGGATAAGCCACCTTATCCAGATTGGCTTATATGGGTATTTATGGGCCCAAGGATTATAATGGACATACTTGGCCAGACGGGCTGGCCCACCAAAGTATGTTTTTTGGGGTCATCGGGAGTCATTGGGGCCGCAGCCCATTCTGCGGCCCGCTTGGGACCGCTTGTTTCTAACCTGGGGCCTGAGAGCCTGCGCGGGGCTGTCGTATGGGGAAGGCGACTCTGTTTGGATTCCCCCCACCAGCTCTGTGCAGGGCTGCGGCCCCAGTCACTCCACGCGGCTGGTCACAGCTGCCAAGTTGGGTTGCAGCTGCCAGTGTGGGTTGTGGCTGCGGGAGCTGACAGCCCCTGCCTCCCTCCCTCCCCTCTCTTTTTTGCAAGGGGGAGGGAGGATGGCTAGTCCCTCCTGTACCAGACCAGCAAGCTGGTTACAACAAAGGCAACCAGCCAGGTGTGAGGTGACTTGATCACCCACCCACCTCAAGACCAATTAAAATAGGACCAGGCCAGTCCCAAAGAGGCAACAAGCAGTGGGGAGGACCTGATCACCTCCCCCACCAATCAAGGGGCCATCTCCCCCCCCCTTTACCAAGGGGAAGGAGTGACAACCCTCGGGGCAATTTGACCACCTCCCAGGTTAACTCTGTGTTACCAACAATGAGGGGGGGACCCAATCACCCTCCCCATCAAATGTTAGTTGAGACTGCCGCGGTGACCAACGTGGTTGTGGAGGCAATGGGGGGGGATTTCATCACCTCTCCCCTCAAATGTGAGATTAGCAGCGGGGCACGCATGTCTGAAAGACATCCACCCTCCCCCCCAATGTGTGAGTAGCACCAAGCCACCCTCCCTGGAGGGGTGACTGGTAAAATTGATGTAAGTGACACACCCACCGGCCCAGGAGCGGCTGGTTTGATAGGCTTGGTTTCATGGAAAACATCCCAGCAATAACTAACCAATGAATGGTAGTTAGTGGGGGAAAAATGGCCAAGCCATGCCGGTTGGACCGTATGGGTCCAACCAGGGGCGTCTCCACCAGACACAGGGGCTGATTGGGGCCAACTGGGCCCCTGCCTTGGTATGTAACCATGGAAAGCTTGTTCTAGAGCCTGTAGAGCACATTTGGGGAGGAATTTTCGCCTTTTGCTTGTCATTACATGAGCTCCACACAAGCACCTTCTTTTGTATTTAAGGAGCTCTTCTCCCTGCTTTTTTCCATCTATTCATTCATCAATTCATTCACATTCACAAGGGTGCCATTGACTCTTCCTCATATTGAAAATCAATCATAAGACATTATTGTCTCAGAATTTCTTTTTCTTTAAATAATGATCTTTGAATAAGCTTGTGGGCCAATAACTCTCACACAGGTATTTTGGTTATAAAATTTCAAATGATGAGGCAGCAGAGGGGTGGCGGGTGGTAGTAGTTCGTGAAGGATGGTTAGCGGTTGAGTGTAGTGATGTGAGGAATGGTTGAGTTGAGCATTGAGAGGTGAGGAGCAGTTGAGTGTTAAGAGGTAAGGAGGGTTTGAGCCTTGAGAGGTGGGGAGAATTTAGCATCAAAGAGGAGTTGATCAACCTTGAGAATGCTTGAGGAGACCACAGCTGCAATGTGGACGGAGCAGTTGATGTTCCAGGTTTTGGAGCATTGGCAGTTCAAGCTGGTGTTGTGAGGCATGTGAGGAAGGAGGCAAGGAGGAATTTGTCAGTTCTAGAAAAAGAAAGAGTGAAAGAAAAGAAAACAAAGACTGAATAAATGAAAAGAAGGAAAGAGGTAAAAAGGGGTAAAGGTGGCAGGAAAGAAAAGATACACAACAAGATAATCTGAGTATATAGAATTCATTTAGCATCTGCTTCAGTGACTATAACAAAACCTGTCATAGTAAAAAAAATACAAAATAAAAAATAAATAAATAAATAAATAAATAAGAAATAAAGATGGATTTGAAAATCCATAAATATAATTGCAGAACTGGATTTCCCACCCAAAATAAGGAATGGTCACTTCCTAACCCCACCCTTGAAATATGAATCCTTCATATTTTAAATAATTAAATCAAAATTGACCAAGAGGTCATAGCACCAATATGCCCCTTTTGGCCAAGTTAATATTTCACATATATTTTCACGTATAGGTTTCACACCTAAAATTCAGTCAGAATTGAGGTGTTGTGAATATTTTAGCATGGAAATTTGTTATTTCACAATTCCCGCGCGCAGACCCACAGCCCTATAGAACCCCTATGCATAACCCTCCTGCGTACAGATGTCCTGCTCACAGCCAATTTTGTCATGCACACAGCAAATCCTACCCAACGCGCATCTGAATGGACTGATCCCAGCGTCAGGATCTGTTGTGACAAATCCGACAGCAGGTACCACTCACATCAGCTGCAACCTAGTAAGGTTTACCTGGTATATTTAATAAGGTGAAATATGCACTTAAAATGATCTCAAAACCTTATAAACTTTATAAAAATATTATATAATTAATTTAAAAATATTTTAAATTATAAATCAAATATTGAAGGATACCACAAAGCAGACTGATCCTGACCTTTCAAGACCACAAAACACTACAAAGAGTGGTCATATAAATTATTGAAAAATTACCTACGTGGTCATCAGAAAATGGAAAATGAATTAATATCCACATTTTTCTACTTTAAAGCAATATTGATAGTAAAAATGAAGGATAAGTGCAGAATAATCAGAATTACACCATTAACAGATTAAAAGATCCTGTGGCAAAAATAGTACAGAGATCCAGCATATCTGAGGACAGTTGATTTACAGCACCAGGTGGAACTTCTAAAACTTCCCTTAATGTTCTACCAGCCTCAGCCCATAAGCAGAACCCTCTCTGCGTGCCCTGAGAAGCTCATTATCACTCCAAAAGTTATTTATACTGACCTCTTTGAATCCATTATTCACCATCAATTTACCAGGAATTCATTATTATCAATCAAACACCCTTTCATTCTTAATCAAGTGATTATAAGGAGACAAGCAATCAATTCATGAATTAGTCAATAGTATTATTATTACTTCTAAAAAAATCAACCTGATTCATTAAAGTATAGTCAAGCATTCAACCCCAACTGCTCTGAAACCCTTTACCTGAATCTTTGCAGGCTTTCTGTGGAACCATTTCTCAGAGTAAGTGTTTTCCTTCCTGCATTTGACATTGTGCTGTTTTTCTGGGACATACCAGTGGAAAAATCCTTATAAGGCAACCATTATTCATTCCAAGGTTCTTAAAATGCCTAAGGAGGCCCCTTGAAGAGAGGTTGTCTGTCTGTCAAGATCCCCAGTAGTATAATACTGTGGCCCCTATTTTAATAATATCTTGAAAAACCTTTTAACCAAACCAATTAAGCCTTGAACCATCTCTTGAATTATTTATTATTTGAGCTCTTGCATTTTTTATTTTTGGAATATTATTCTTCCAGCATCTTTCACCACAAAAAATAATCTGCCACCCATATGCAGGTGGAAAGTAGTGTCTCACCTGTATGCAAGCTATATCTCAAGAAGTATCTCTTTTTTATCTTCAGTTGATATCACCTCCCCACCTCTGTCATTGACAGAGGTTTTAAAATCACCCTCAACTCTACATCCACCTATCTTTACCATACTACACCTTCAATCAACTCTGGTCTTGGACAGCATCCATGAGTGGAGTTCAACTCACATTTCTCCACCCAGTTACAGGGGTGAGTGGACAACCCATTCAACCTCTAAATCATCAGGACTTCTACATCCAATTACATAACAATGTAATTGGTGGATTGGGAAAATTAAATGAGGAGTGATCCACCAACTCCAACACACTGTTGGAGTGAAGAATTCACTTTTTCAACAAACAGGTTGGAGTAAGCATTTTACTGCCTGTTGAACCAGGGGGATGAAAATTTTCTTTCAGGAACATATTTTTGAATAACACCCTAGCAATCAGTAAACACATTTTAGTTCATAATATGAAAAAATAGATATAAGCATTATTTGTGCCTTTGAGAATTGAGCTCACAAGTTAATTTGGATTACAGATGTTGGATATTTTTTTCAAGTTAATTTTTTATTATTTATTTTTATTTTATTTTTATTTTTTCTCATGGTTTTTTGTCTTTTTCTGCTTGAGGTACTTATTGGATGATTTGGGGACAAAGAACATGAGTTTTATCTTCTGGGAACTCCATCCTGGTATGGTGTACTCCAAAATATTTTTTTTTGTTATTGGTTTTTTTTCCTCATGGTTTTTTATCTTCTCCTGCTTGAGGGACGCTTTGGATTATGTGTGGGAAAATTAAATGAGTGATATGTGCTGGGAAACCCACCCAGCTATGGATTGCTCCAGAATGGAGTCATAAATTAGGAGGACAGTATACCAGACCCACGTGCATTATGCCCATGCCCTTGTAAAGTGTTCCAAATGAAGTTGAACCCTGGGGAGCCAGAGTGCAACAAGAAATTTCATTATGCCCACACCCTAGTGGAGTGCTTCAAACCAGAGGTTTACCCTGAGTGGCCAGCATACAGCACCCTTGTGGTGTGCAAAAAATGGGGTTTTATGCTAAGAAGCCCAAGTACAACACATTGAGTATGGTGTGTAAAGCTTGTCTGTGGCCTGTCCAAGTGTGACTTGGAATGCGCCCAGCGGGACTTGGGTAGGCGCCCAGAGGGCTTGATTGCATTGGGCTCATGGGGGTAAAAAAATTGCAACCTACAAATCTCCCTTTGGCCCTGTGTTTGAAGAGTTAAGAGAATGAAACTAAGGAATTTTTATTTCAGCATAGGAAGGATAAGAGATCATGAAAAGGATAGAGATATCATGAACATAGTACAAGTGGAAAAGAGCGTGACATGAATGAGAGAACGTGAAGTGGTTGAAAGAAATACCTAAGGGACTCAGTGACTGCGTGTCCAGGTAGGGGAGCAAGGAAAGAGATTTGAAGGTTGAGAAAGGAAAGAAAAGTTTGAGCACAAATGTGATGAGTGAAGAAGCGGAATGTTTAGAGGGAATACAAATAAG
Source organism: Puccinia polysora (assembly GCA_025617555.3). NCBI lineage: Eukaryota > Fungi > Basidiomycota > Pucciniomycetes > Pucciniales > Pucciniaceae > Puccinia > Puccinia polysora. Next base: position 8,342,181 of record CM062641.1, read on the forward strand.
CAGGATGAGTGAGGAAAGAGCGCCTGAGAGTTGAGGAGGTAGGTTGAGTGGTGTTGATCCAGGTTCAGACGTTGGAGAATGGAAGAGATCCATGAGGGGAATGTTACGTGCGAGTGAGGCAGTCACAGGAGGATCACAAGGGAGAGCGCGCGCTTGAGGTCAAGGATGGTGAGGAGCAGGCTGATGAGAAGAGAGATGAGATGGAAGGTAAAACATGAGAGGAGAAGGTAGTGAAGAACAGAGAACAAAGAACAAGGAGAAAAGAAACAGAGTAAGAAGAAAAGAAACAAAATAGGAAGCAGTGAGAGAGCAGCATAGAGACAGTCAACTAGAATTCCAACAGCCCCGCTTGCTCTTAAGCGTCAGATTGAGAGCAGAGAAGGTTGAAAGCTTTGCGAGATCGAATGATGGCGGTAAGACCGACAGCTTTGGTGAGAAAGTTGGCTATCATACTGAGTGAAGGAGTGAACTGCAGGGCAATGGTGCTGGCAGCTATGGCTTCCCATATGAGGTTAAACCTTAGATCCATGTGTTTGGTCCGGAAGCTGGAATGATTCAGTTTGTTGTTGGCCAATTCAATCTCACCCTTGTTGTTGTTGAGTAGAATGGAGGTTGAGTTTTCTTGACCAAAGAAGTTGGCAAGGAGAGTTTGCAACCATTTGATTTCCTTGGTAACATCCGTCAACAATTTATATTTGGCTTCCGTGGTTGAGAGAGAGACAGTTGGTTGTTTTTTTGAGCTCCAGGAGATGAGGTGAGAATTCCAGAATATGCAGTTTCCGGAGTATGAACGGCGAGAGAAAGGACAATTTGCCCAGTCTGCCACCGTGTATGCAACAATTGGAGACGATGGCGATGGGGACTTGTGGAAGGTGAGAGCGTACCCAACGGTACCTTTTAAGTACTGAACCACTTGCTTTGCTGCTTCATAATGTTTGAGACCAGGATTTTTGAGAAACTGAGACAGGGAGCTGACGGCAAAAGTGATGTTGGGGCGCGTAGTGCAGCTGATGAAGTTTAGCGCCCCCACAACCAACCAAAAGTTGATGTTTAAGGTCTTGAAGGCGTCAATGTCCAACCTTGAAGCTGGGAAAAGAGATGACTTAGGGTTAAGAGGAGTTTTAGACGGATGGTCTTTGAATAAGCCAAATTCTTTCAGACATTGCTTGATGTAGTGCCTTTGGTCAAGAGAGACGCAAGTAGGGGTGACATATACTTTCATTCCCAACAGCAATTTGGCCTTGCCCAGGTCTTTGCAGGGAAATTGACTGGAGAGAAGATTGATAAAAGTCTTGGGGTCCTTGCTGAAGACAGCTATGTTGTCCACGTGCACAAAGAGCCAGGTGTCCGCGGACCAGAATACGCACGGCTCGGCTGCGCAGCGCCTGAACCCAACGGACAGGAGCCAAGCTGAGAGGGTGGCATGCCAAGCTTTAGGAGCCTGCTTCAGGCTGTAGAGAGCCTTCTTCAGGTGGAGAAATTTTCCTTTGGGTAATTTGAGCCCAGGAGGTGAGTTGTGTTAAATAAATTTTACTCCTCTTACTCTTTCACGTCCGCGCTCTTCTGTTGTGATACCTCCCATTCTTAACTCACAATCACATGTCACTAACTCACGCGCGGCTCTTGGGGACTCAAACTCCTCTCAGATTCTTTAACACACGACAATCATCCAACGGGATAAAGTCATCACTTCAACACCAAACCACATCACCTCGACTCTCAAGATCATCACTGAACCATCACTCAACTCTCAATCAAACCTCAATTCTTCTTCTTTTTCCTTTAGTCTTTTCATTCCTTTTATTTCTTTTTCTTATTTCTTTATTCTCTCCATTATATTTCTTTATCATGCGACTACTTCAATTCAAACCTCCTTTGACTTTATCTTGAATCCTGGTCTGACTGGTAAGACCTTTGTCTATCGCCTATTCTATAACTCTGGCTCAACCTAACGCACAGCTTCTCTTTTATTATCAAAGTCTCCTCAATTGTGCTGTTTCTTTTTCCATCGTGTCTTCTCCAATAAATCAACTGCCACTCTCCACAACTGGCTTGTGCTCAATGTTTGTTATCTCATTCTTATTCTTCTTTTCTTCTTTTTGATTGTTTCCCAACTGATGAATCCTCTGGTTCAGCCCTCTTTGATCTTTATCAATCAATTTATTTTTCAGTAATTCTACAAGGTTAAAAGCTGAAATCAATCCGACTAATCTAACCAAATCAATGGAGGGATCTAGCAACGACGGCTTTCGCCAAATAATCCTCAAGGCTGCTTTGGAAGCCGTACCGATGTTGACCAATGAAAAATATTCAATTTGGAAAGACAAGATGACAATGCTACTCGAGCTCAAGGGAATCAAGGAGGTACTCAAAGATGACTCTAAAACTCTTAACGCCGTTGATGATATGGAAACTCGAGTTATCTTACTCTCTCGAATCACATCTGTGACTCACAATAATGTTGTCAATCCCACAAACATTTCTTCCGCCCGACTTCTCTAGAAAACAATTAAAGAACAATTTGCATCATCCCAAACTGCAAATCAAGCGTGTATTTTCAAAAAATTTCTTTATCATCAATTCAAATCTGAGTCAATAAATCTCTTTATAACCAAAAAAAATTTCTTTGAAGAAAATGATCGACGTTGGCATCGATCTTCCCAACGACATTTTATCTTATCTGATCCTTTTCAAATTTCCTCCTCAACTCCACTCCCTTTGTCAACAGATAATGCACTCCGACAAGAAAGTTACGATTGACCTCGTTTTGAATCACCTAACCCAACTCAATAACAAAACCAAAGTTAAGTCCAAGGAAACAAAAATTAGCGATACTGCCCTTTTATCTTCTTGAATTCCCAAGAAACCCGTTCCTGCCAAACAACAATGCAAGAAAGGATTCCATAATCCCATGTCACCTGATCATTCCGCCAATAAATGCTGGCATCTTCATGAACATTTAGCTCCCGAATGGTGGAAGGAATCGCAAGCTCGCTGGAGAGCCTCTCTCAACTCTAACTCAAAATCCAAAGAGGTAGCTCACTACGTATCCCTTCTAACTACGTGGATTAAGGAAATCAATCCTCAAAATCAAATTATTCTCGACTCGGGTGCATCATGTCACATGTTCAACTTGTCCGACTTCTTTTGTCATCTTGAAGAACTTCCTGGTGAAGATTTCATCAGCACTGGTAAGGAAGGCGCGAAGCTTCAGATCAAAGGAAAGGGTACTGTTAGTCTCTCCTGGAAAAATTCAATAATCACACTCTTGAATTGTTTCTATGTTCCCGATCTTGTTGTGAACCTAATCAGTCCCGGAGAATTAATCACGAAGAAAAACTGTCAGCTCATCTCTTCCTCTAATCAATTCTCCATCACTGTTAATTCGCAACTGGCCTTTTCCGGGTTCATTCAGCAAAATCTGTTCATTCTCAATTCTCCTTCTCGCGTTGGCAACAACCATAAATACTGTCACGTGACTATCAAATCAGCGGACTCTAGTGAAATCACTCGTCTTCATCAATCCTTTGGACACGCGAGTCCATATCGCCTTAAAAATCTCTTTCCATCACTCTCATCCAAAGCTATATCTGAATTTCAATGCAAGGATTGCTTATTCTCCAAGATTTCCAAAACCCCCTTCAAAAACACCTCTACTTCTTCCTCTAAGCCTTTTGAACAACTCCACATCAATCTAATCGGTCCAATTACTCCCTCTTCTCGCAATAACATGAACTACATCATTTCAATTGTAGACAACTTCTCTGGATACATCTCCGCAATTCCCTTACAAAACAAATCCGATGCATTCCAACAACTCAAAATAATCTTAAATCACGAAAAACAAAAACGAAATTGTTTTCCCGCCACTATTTGCACTGATGGAGGCGGGGAATTTTCCTCTATCAAACTCAAAGACTTTCTTAAAACTAACTCCATTCAGCATCTAATTTCAGAACCCTACCATCACGAACACAACGGGAAAGTTGAAAGAGCAAATTGCACACTCACAGAAAGCATCAGAGCTATTCTTTGAGGGTCAAAACTTCCTCTCCATTTATGGGCTGAAGTCTCCAAGGCGGCCTGTCTTTCTCTAAACCACATCCCAAAAACTCCCGGTGCTCCTTCTCCTTATCAAGTCTTCATTGGCAAAACTCTCCCCTCCAGTTATTTCCATCCTATTGGGTCGAAGGTTGTCTATTTGGACAATCGAATTAATCAAGGCGAAAAGTTCAAGGATCGAGGACTCCCGGGTACCCTTGTGGGTTATAACCCCTCCTATCTTTCCTATCGAATTATGAAACCTGACAGTTCCATTGTTTGCTCAAAAAACGTCAAGATTCTGAAAAATGAACCCTTGGCAAAGAACAATCCTAATCCCTCTTCAACCAAAAATTCCTTTCAAATCAAGTTTAATGATGATCTCCCTATCGCGGTTCCAGTAGCTTCTAACACTGCTGATGCTTCTGATGAATCTGTCAAATCATCCAATGACTCCACACCTCTCGCTTCTCCCATTATTCATACCGTTGATGACGATGATGGTCAACCAACTGACTCTGATTCCGACATCTCCAAAGATCTAACCCATCAGCTCATTCCAAACTACTCACTCCGTGACCAATCAACTCTGAATCCCCCTCAACAATACGGCTACCACCACTATTTTGTTCCGAAGACCTTTGAACAAGCCAAGAAATGCCCAGACGCTCTTAATTGGGACACCTCCATGGACAAGGAACTTGACGGAATCAAAGCACTCGAGGTGTGGGACGATTACAATGGTCCCAAGCCCGAAAATCCTCTGAACACTACCTGGGTGTTTTGAATCAAAGATAATTGTCACGGGGACCCTCTTATCTATAAAAGTCAACTCTGCGTTCAAGGATTTGACCAGATTTACGGATTGGATTATCAAGACACCTTTTCTCCAACAGGTAAAGCTGCTTCTCTGCGAATTGCTCTTCTATATGGTCTCTTCCATTCTCATCCCATCACTAAATTCAATGTAAAAAGTGCGTTTCTTCATGCTCCACTCACCAACAAGGTCATCATCAGAAAACCTAAAGGCTCCAAAAGAAAGTCGGAGTTCCTTATCTTAAAGAAATCCCTCTACAGGCTTAAACAAGCTCCGGAAAACTGGTTTCATACTCTTACCTCTTGGATTCGAGAACAAGGGTTCCATGAATCAATATCCGACCCCTGCTTATACATCCACCGAAATTCTAACTCCGTTCTTTTCTTTCACGTCGACAACCTTATACTTGTCGGTACTGGAGACAATTTTCAAAAAGAGTTCCTAAAAAGATTCCCAAACTCTAGTCACCACAATCCAAATACTATCTTAGGCATCAAATACAAATGAGTTGGTGACAAGATACTAATTTCCCAACCCAAGCATATAGAGCACGGATTAGAAGAATTAAACATGACCGACTGCAAGCCGTCTTCGATCCCACTTTCTTCCAGCCTTAATCTAGCGCCAGCCTCTGACAAGGAGCATGATGAATTCAAATCACTCAACATCAACTATTGATCAGCCGTTTTCCTCATTAACTAAATCGCGTGTCTCACCCGTCCTGATCTCAGTTTCGCGGTCTCAAGCCTTGCTCAATTCTGTGAAAAGCCTGGAATCTGCCACTGGAGGGAAGTTAAGAGGTGTTGGAAATATCTTCATGCAACAAAGAATTTGAAACTCACACTCCAAATTCACAACTCTAATACTCAAATTGAATGCTTCAGCAACGCTACTTGGAGCGACAACTTGGAAACAAGACAATCTCAATCCGGTCATCTCTCCCTTCTTTTCAACTCCCTAATTTCTTGGAGCAGTTATAGGCAATGCAATGTAACTCACTCTACGACCGAAGCTGAACTGAATCCCCTCGCCAACTCTTTCTTAGAAGCCATCTGGATGCGCCATCTGGTGGCCGAGCTCTGGAAGAAAAACATCTCTCCCAGCCTTCATTTTATAGACAACAAAGGTTTAGACGACAAGCTTAAGAAGTTTGGGTTTAATTTGAAGACTCGTCATATAGATATCAAGACCAAAGCTCTTCGCGAAGAACTCAATCTTGGAAACTTAATCATCAAACTAATTCCAGCTTCCAACATGAAAGCCGATGGACTCACGAAAGCGCTTCCTCTCTCTTCTCTCTCTTCTCTCCTTCAGCTTATAGATCCAACCTTCACGGCTTGGACTCCTGTCTTACAAGTCACGGGGGGTGTTAAATAAATTTTACTCCTCCTGATCTTTCACGTCTGCGCTCTTCTGTCGTGATACCTCCCATTCTTAACTCACAATCACATGTCACTAACTCCCGCGCGGCTCTTGGGGACTCAAACTCCTCTCAGATTCTTTAACACACAACAATCATCCAACGGGATAAAGTCATCACTTCAACACCAAACCACATCACCTCGACTCTCAAGATCATCACTGAGCCATCACTTGACTCTCAATCAAACCTCAATTCTTCATCTTTTTCCTTTAGTCTTTTCATTCCTTTTATTTCTTTTTCTTATTTCTTTATTCTCTCCATTATATTTCTTTATCATGCGACTACTTCAATTCATACCTCCTTCGACTTTATCTTGAATCCTGGTCTGACTGGTAAGACCTTTGTCTATTGCCTATTCTATAACTCTGGCTCAACCTAACGCACAGCTTCTCTTTTATTATCAAAGTCTCCTCAATTGTGCTGTTTCTTTCTCCATTGTGTCTTCTCCAATAAATCAACTTCCACTCTCCACAACTGGCTCGTGCTTGATGTTTGTTATCTCATTCTTATTCTTCTTTTCTTATTTTGGATTGTTTCCCAACTGATGAATCCTCTGGTTCATCCCTCTTTGATCTTTATCAATCAATTCATTTTTCAGTAATTCTACAAGTTGATATAGATCAGATCTTCGAGCGGAGCATTCAGGAAGGCCGATTTGACATTGACTTGGTGAAATAGCAGGCCGTTCTGCACTGCAAAGGAGATAAGCAGCCGGAGGGAGTAAAGACGCCCAGTTGGGGCCCAGGTAGAATGGAAATTTACTCCCTTGATCTTCCAAAATCCTTGCACGCATAGACAAGCTTTATGCTCCACATCTTGATTTTTTTCATTTTTCTTTACTTTGAATACCCACGTGCAATCAAGAGGTCTTACCCCCTTGGGAGTGTTGACCATGATCCAGACTTGATGGTTGTTCATGTTCTTGAATTACTTGTTGATTGCCTCCATCCACTTGAGGAAGTTGGGAGATCAAAGAGCTTCTCCATAGGAGGTTGCGATTTGTTCAAGGGAGGTGTGGAAGACATGATAGTGAGGACTTATATCTGGTGGTGATTCAATTGGTAGTTTTAGGAAGACAACTGGACGGCGACTGTGATGTATGACGTTTGCCGGATCAACTTCTTTAATAATGCGTGAAGTCTTAGGGACAGTTGATGTAGGGGAATGAGTTACGGACGGAATGTCAGCAGGGATGGACTTGGGAAGCAACATCAGTGGTAGAGACAGGAGCAAGAGCAGGCGACGTAGAGGGGAGTGAAAAAAAAAAGAGTCAGAGGGAGGGAAGGAAGAAGGAGAAGAAGAGGAGGAATCAAGACCGGGGAAGGAGTGTTCAACAAAACAAACATGTTTCACAGAATACACTTTCTTGGAGGAGATGTCAAGGACTTTGAATGTGGAGAAGTTGTTGAGATACCCTAGTAAAAGACAGGGCAGACCCCTCTTGCTGAACTTGGAGGTTTGAAAGGATTCGGGAATAAGATAGTAACCAAGGCATCCGAAAGGTCTGAGCCGGGATTAGTCAAAATCCCTCTTGTGCCATGTCTTGAAGGGAGTGTTGAAGCCGTTTGATCTACAAGAAAGGCAGTTAGTGATATTGCAGGCAGTTTTGACTGCTTTGGGTCAGTAAATGAGTGGAAGTTTGGATTGCACCAGGAGACAGCGCACTTTATTGATCAGAGTGCGATTGATTCTCTTGGAGATGCCATTGTTTTGAGGGGTGTACGGAGGAGAGAAGTTGTGAGTGATACCTTTTTCATGACAGAAGTTTTGAAAATTCTTGTTTTGGAACTCCAATCCGTTACCCGAGACAATTCTCTTGAGTGTTACTTGCAGTTGATTTTCCGCCTTGGTCACCAGATCCTTGAAGGAGTCAAAGGTTTCATCCTTTGATTTGAGAAACTTTACAAGTTTATAGGAGGAGTATTGATCAGCGACGGATAGGAAATACCGAGTTCCTTTTTGGGAAGGTGTCGCAATTGGGCCAACTAAGTCCAGATGTAGCGTTTCAAGAGGTCAGGATACGGGAGAGAAACTGCTGAGGAAGGGTAACCAAGTCATCTTTCATCTGAGACACACATTGCAGTTGGAGCAGGGAGGAGAGTTAGGAAACAGCCGTGCCTGGTATTGATAGCTGGGGTGTCCCAGAGGTAAGTGCCAAAGAGACAAGTTGGCCTCAGAGTGGGTGATCAGACATTTTGGAGTGGGGGGTTTTTGAGGAGATATTGAGGCATTTTTAACCTCCAGGAGGCTATTGGACATTGTTCCAACAAGGGTTAGAGAGGGGTTTTGGAAAGAGGCTGAGAATCCACTAAATCCAACGCGACCAATAATAACGCCTGAGTGCAGAAGTTTTGGGAGAGACAGAAGGCACCTGGAGATGGAGGGAATGAGCAGGACATCGCTGAGGACTGTTTCAGATCCATTGTTTAGGGTGAGAACGGCCTTTCCAATGCCTTCTGCTTTCAAACCTTGGTCTGGATTTACAGTGCCTACTGAGATATTGACGGGCTTAAGATCATAGAGATAACTTGGGTTGTTAACAATGTGGTGAGACGCTCCAGAATCCAGGACTATGTTTTTGGGGTAGTGTGATGCGGTTAGATAGAGTTTGGCCAGAAAGTGAGCGGATGGCTCCCCGGAGGGGGCCAGGTTTGACTGTGGCGGAGCTGAGGCAGTATCAAAGGTTTGTTGGAGGCTAACTTGAGGTTTTTTGTTGTAGAATTGGTCTTGTAGGTGCGGATAGAGGTGGAAGCATCGATTTTCTGGGTGATTTGCGAGAGGGTTGTGATAACCTGGTCTGCAGGGATGTTTGGGAAGTGGGGGTCCAGAGCGATTTCGTGAGAGTTGGGAGGTTTTTGACGCACTGGGAGCCTTGAACAGAGCAGTTCCAGAGGATGGCATGGAGGATGTGACATTTTTTCTGGACTTTTCAAGATGGACATTCTCGTGTGGTTGGTTGAGAACCAAGGATGGGTTGGAGATGATGTCGTTGTTCAGGATAATAGTGTTGACTACGTGCCAGAGCTTGGGTGGCAGTTTTGCCAGGATTGAGTAGCTCATGATGTCATCAGGAATGCTGAGGTTTACAACAGCTAGTTCATTGGCCATCTTCTTGCATTTGGTGAGGTAGTTGTCTAGGTCTCCAGGATACTCGAGTCGCATGAATCTAACCCATACTCTTCCTTTATTGTTTGCAGATTGACTTCCAAAGTGGTTAAGCATGGTGTAGAGACTCCTGAGGGATTATGTAAATGATTTAGCAAATAGCTTGCTTGCAGTCCTTGAAGGGGAATTTAGTATTACTTGTACTCCTTTAGAGTATTAGTAACACTAAGAGTGGTTTTGAATTGCCTGCCCTTCTAGTACTATAGTAAGTCTGCACAATAATTTATTTAAATTAATGGCTGGTTTCTTTGAGAGTTAGTATAGGTCTCAGATCAGATCTTGATTGGTTATTAATTGTTATTGGTAGGGTTGTTGAAGAATGGACAAGATGTATTGGCTTATTGGTTAGTGGTTGATCAGATATGTGTGATCTTTAACCAATATCCCAATATTAAAGGGTTCAAGGGTTTTATCAAAGGGGTGGTTCAGGAGAGGACCCAAGGATGGGTTTACGCACAGGGGGCTGGGTAGAGGAAAAAAAAAGGGTTGGCAGTCCCTTTTTGTTGTGCTCTCTTTCCTTGTAAGGGTAATTATTGAGTGATGGGTGGTTTCCTTTAATTTGGTGCTGAATAGTTCAGGTCACAGAAGAACCCTTATTCAAAGCACCTAATGGGCTGGTTTCAATGGTTGATGAGGTTATAGAATTGGTCTTTGATTTCCTTTTTTTTTATTGTTACACTGACAATCTCCTTTTTTTATATCTGGGTAGGACCACAGATGATTGGGTGGTAATTGGATGATGAGTAGTTGATGAGTGGGTGGAGCTCCTGGATGGTGGATGATGATGATGATGGTAGTGGGGGATACAACCTGGATAGGGCAGAGAGGCCCTCCTTAAATATAAAATCTGGTCCTCAGGGGATGCTCAGGGCTACCCCTGAGGGTGCCCTGGGGCTTCCCCTGTTACAGTGGGATACAGGTACATGAGACATTTTAGCTGGTTGGGAAAATCTAATACAGTTACATGAGGCATTTCTGCTGGTTGGGAAAACCTAATACAGTTACATGAGGCATTTCTGCTGGTTGGAAAGAGGTTGTACTGGGGTTACATGCAGGCACTTGCCTACATTAATTGCTGTGTAGGGCTGGGTTGAATTTGTGCTGTGGTGAACTGGTACTGGTGGGTTGTTTGGATCTACATGGTCCTAGCTGCCTGCATATATTGCTGGGTAGTCCTGTGGTATTTTCACCGGTGGTTGTTTGGTTACCCATGGCCCAGACTGCCTGCATACATTGCTGGGTAGTCCTGTGGTGCCTGTACTGGTGGTTGTTTGGATCTACACGGCCCAGACTGCCTGCATACATTGCTGGGTAGTCCTTTGGTGCCTTGTACTGCTGGGTGTTTGGTTACACATGCTACTGGCTGCATAAATTGCTGTGTGGTGCTGAGGGCTGTTGGCACTGGTAGTTTATTTGGTATCACATGCTACTGGATGTATGTACTGGTGGTTGTTTGGTTACACATGGCCCAGACTGCCTGCATACATTGCTGGGTAGTCCTGTGGTGCCTTGTACTGCTGGTTGTTTTGGTTACACATGGCCTTGCTTATGGTTCTGAGTATACAGGTGAGGTGATTGGTTGTATGTTTGGTTGAGGTGTTATTTTGGGATGTTACTGGTATGTCTTTAGGGATTCCAAGTATACCCATATGGCCTTTCACTAGTTTGTGATACCTGGGTGTGATATGAGCTGTCCACAATTTATTTTGGCTGTATCTTCTAAACCATGAGAGATAGAGGGGTAGTTTGGCTGGGTGACTATGGGTTATTTTTGGTGTAGAATCCATTTCTGAGGTTAAATTTATGATTGGGATTATATTTATACTAGAAAATTGAGTCTGATTGCTATAGATTAGGTTTGGTCTACCACAACGGCCTTCCAAAGTTCGTAAGGGTTGGCTGAGTTGGATGGGGTGACTATAGAGTCAAAGGCAATGGTTCCCAGGTGTTGGAGAATTAGATTGGCGGCGTCATTTAACTTTTGGGTTTAAGTTGGAGTAGGGATATCGGGAGGAGGGTTGGTGCAGTACAAGAGAAGTTTCTTCTTTCTGAGATATGATTGGATCTGAATTAACCATTGGATGTAATTGGATTTGTTGACCCTGGGAATGCCTCCAGTTTTCTGGTCCTCTTCCAAATCAGACATGATTGAGATCGCTGAGTCCCTTAGTGACGTGGAGGGTGGATCGTTTCTTGGGACTGTAAATCTGAATAGTTAAGAGAATGAAACTAAGGAATGTTTATTTCAGCATAGGAAGGATAAAGAGATCATGAAAAGGATAGAGAGATCATGAACATAGTACAAGTGGAAAAGAGCATGACATGAATGAGAGAACGTGAAGTGGTTGAAAGAAATTCCTAAGGGACTCAGTGACCGCGTTTCCAGGTAGGGGAGCAAGGAAAGAGATTTGAAGGTTGAGAAAGGAAAGAAAATTTTGAGCAAAAATGTGATAAGTGAAGAAGCGGAAGGTTTAGAGGGAATAGGAATAAGCATGCTGAGTGAGGAAAGAGCGCCTGAGAGTTAAGGAGCTAGGTTGAGTGGTGGTGATCCAGGGTCAGACGTTGGAGCACGGAATAGATCCATTAGGGGAACGTTACGTGGGAGTGAGGCAGTCACAGGAGGATCACAAGGGAGAGCGCGCGCTTGAGGTCAAGGATGGTGAGGAGCAGGCTGATGAGAAGAGAGATGAGATGGAAGGTAAAACATGAGAGGAGAAGGTAGTGAAGAACAGAGAACAAAGAACAAGGAGAAAAGAAACAGAGTAAGAAGAAAAGAAACAAAATAGGAAACAGTGAGAGAGCAGCATAGAGACAGTCAACTAGGAATTCCAACAGTGTTGACCAAATCTGGACACCCTGGAACAGATGCGGAAAATTCAAAAATTGTTTTTACAAGTCTTTTATTTAGATGTCATTCAAAAAAAAAAAAAATCAGAATTTTTTTTTATTGGTATCACTCCTCCAATTTCCTCATCCTTCCAAGCATTCCTCTGTCCTAGTGGTCTAGGAAAGGCCTCTCTTGGGCTCATCACCTAGGCATCACATTTGATTCCTTCTCTCTTTGTTCCCCCCTTTCTTTTGGCCAAATGCGCGGGCCAAGACCCACTTGGCCCAAACTTCTCCATGCTCCCATCCTCACCCCTCCATCCACAACAATCCTCCTCCAACTTGATCCTCATGCTCATCCTATCATCCTCCCACCCCCCCTCAAAATCCACCATCCCAAAATGCACTGCATTGCCTCCAAAAAATTGATTCAAACCGCTAGACCAGATACTCAACTCGGTTTCATGACCCAACCATCTTTGACCTCTTCCTCCATACCCCTTGTTGTGAACCACTCAATCTCATCCGTTTCTTCCTATCAGCCAATCTACCAAGCTCCTCTTCCCCCTACAATACCTCCTCCAATCCATCTCAAGCCTCTCACTCCCTTGGGCTCTCCATCCACTCCCCTCATCACCTCCACCCATCACTCCTCAACCCTCTCAATCCTACCTCATCCTTCACCAACAATCCCAGGTTTGTAATCTGCGCTCAAAGCTCCCCTAGTGTTCCCACCTGTTCCGCCAACTTCCACTTGCACCCCCCTTCCATCTTTGGGTGGGGGTGGGAAAGTGTCGTCTACTGCCTGCAGACATCTGTGGGCGGTCTGGTTCATTTTTTTTCCCACCCCTTCCGCCTTTGGGTGAGGGGTGGGTGATCCCAATGTTGTCGCGCGGGCCTGTCCGCGGAAGGACACAAGAGAGGTGAAGGAATGAGAAAGATCCCACCCCAGTCAGGGAGGCCGGATTTCCACCAGCCTGCTTGATCAATTTTTCTGATCATCTGTGAAAAAAAAAAATTCCACTCTATTTATAGAATCACTTGTACATAGTCTAACAGGGCCTCCTGCCCATAAAAGGAGGGACTCTCCCTGCCTTTGTTTGGGGGGGGGGAGGATATGGTACCTTACCAGAGAGTAACATCATCACTACCATCTTGAAATATATTATCTGTGGGGTCTCATTCCCCTTTATCTGAGACTGAATTTTGGATATATCCATGATTGCCCCTTGATCCTTGAGCCTCCATACTCAAAACCTGATCCTTGATCTTTATCACCAACCAATAGCTTTGCTGGTTGAAGAAGAATTTAACTGATTGAATTCTTGAGTGTGCTACACCACTCCTCATCCCTTTATCCAACCATACTGGTCCTGATCATCCTTTGATTATCTTTCTGGAACCAGTCATGTTTGACTGAACAGGTTTTATTAAGCTTAAAACCTGGAGTTTTAAACCTCCCTTCATTTCTTTTGAATTTGAATTCCGCCACGCTACTCTTGATTCCTTTGAGAAGTGTTGGGTTATCCTTGTTTGAATCAGTTATTGTTTTGCTTCTAGATCTTCTTCAAACAATCAGCTTTGTCTTGTGCAGCCAACCACATTTATCTGGTACCCTTCAAGTGCTTGATTGTGGAGAGTTGGGCAGGTTCATTGAGAACCTGGAGGTTGTTTGAGATTGAGTTGATCTTTCCTAAGCTTCTGCTGACAACCAGAGCTATTACCTTGTGGGCATTGTCACTTACAATTGCCTTGTCTTATTGAACTCTGAAAAAACCTTGACTTCTTCTATTCAAGTTTTCTCCAGCATCATCTTGCCTCAGATAGTGTTGTTTCCCCAGCTACCGACTACTATAATCTTTATCCTCTTACATTTGGTCCCTTGTTTACCAGGCTCTTGACTTTGATCTTGGTTACATTGAAATATTTTTGTAACACCCAGGAGGGCAGCCTAAACAGCACCTTTCCCCTCCACAGAACTGCCACGGCCTAGCACTGTTTGGAGTCTTACAGCGCCAATCAAAGCTGGTTGCACCACAATTGACCAGCCTCCCTCCCCCCAACTTTCAAACTTTTTTTTCTTAATTACTATCATTTGATTTGCAGGTCAATGCAACCAGCGTTCATTGGTGCCCAGAAAAAGTTGGTAAGGCGCCAGAAAAATTTGGCCAGGTTCCAATTCAACCCTGGAAAGGTGCCAAGAAAGCTTTGCCAGGAGCCAAGATGACATTGCTTAGAGCCAAGTGTGCTTTAGCAAATTTTGGAAAAACTTGGCTCAGCGCTCAACCAAGCTTTAAAGACCATACATCTGGTCAACACCCATGTTGGGCGCACTTAAATCAAGTTTTACACTGAGGTTCCAAAATATGGTGTATCAAGCGTGTCTGGGCGCCTGTCCAAGTTTGACTTGGCATTTGCCTAGCAGGACTTGGATTGGTGCCCAGGGATCTTGATTAGTTTGGGCTTGGGGGGTTTCAAACTTGGTGCCCAATGGGCCCAATCAAGCTCCCCTGGATGCCAATCAAGCTCTGGTTGCATCAATGACCAGCCTTCCTACCCCCCAACTTCCAATGGTTTTTTTTATCCAAATATTATTATGTGTTTTGCGGGCCAATGCAACCAGCTTTGATTAGCACCAAAATTAACTTGCGCAGGCACCAGACGTATTTGGCCAGGCCCTAAGTAAACCTTGGCCTGGTGTCAAGGGTGCTTTGATTGGTTCCAAGATCACTTGGATCAGAGCCATGCGCACTTTACAAAAATGGGGAATAACCTCAGGAGGCGCCCAGACATGCATGATACACCATAAAATCCTGTTTTCAAGCCCTTGCCAAAGGTGTTGGCCTAAATTACCTACACCTTGTTTGTTGATCACCCAGCATGCAACAATTTAGGCTCTTTTCTTCAGAAGCCAGGTTTTAACTTGCACTGCTGTGCCAAAAAGAAGTTACACCCTCTATCTCACATATGCAACATACAGGGTGGTTCAACAAAGTGTACATGTGCATGTGCATCACTATGCACACTGCGTCTTGTGGCCCACAATTCTGGTGGGGCTGGACCTTCAGGGTAAACCCTGTATATCTCCCCCTCACATCTGGGGTAGCATTATATACATTTGAAAATGGGGGTATATATTGCAACCCAAAGGTTTATATTTTTGGAGAAAAATTTTGTTTTGGCCTCTACCATGGACATATACCCATACATATACATGTGTGAAGTTTCCAAACGCAGACTTATATTTCACAGGTATCTACCACATAAAATCATTGCATGAAGGAGCTTCTATGTAAATGGTATTGGTACAGTTATGTTGATAATAATTACAAAATGTAGAATCTCTCTTGATTCAGGGTAAAGTAATTACAACACTTGGGGCATGTTCAAGCTTTAATGACATTTATGTGATTTTAAAACACAGGTACCTCTGATGACACAAATATTCTAAGTAGGATATCCTTGCAAGAGTCTATTGATTGAAACAGTGAGAGTTGAACATTCTATTATCAAAAGAATCAATATTGAAACATGACTTCAGATCTACAAAAATATATAAGGTATGAGTTTAGAAACTATGAAGGCAAGGTCAATTGGAGGCTCCATATCCAAAATCTGTTTGACCTCTGGAGAAAGGGAAGAAATCAAATCAGGATGATATAAGTTTCTGGGGAGTCCTTTTGGAACCTTTGTGAGTTTTTCTTGTAGGTTATGAGTCCCATGAGAAACTGGTTACAATGCAATTCCCACGGCTCAGACCAATTGAAATCACAGCAAGGGAATTTGATTTGTGTGAGGTCTTGAAGAAAAACCTCCCTTTCTAGGGTTAATATGTGATTTAGTAGACATGAAGACTTGGATGGGACTAGAGAGGTAGTGGAGTGGATCTGTTGATAAATGCAAGATGATGGCAGTGATTGAACCAGGATTTGTGTAGGGAATTGTGGATTTTCTTCCAATGAGTATCTTTTGACTTGGTTATATTCATCACAACTCTACAGTAGGACAAGAGAAATCAGGAGAAGTGGGAGTTGGAGCCAGGGACACTGCTGGAAAAAGCTTTATTGAAGGTTATGGGGTTTTTTGATGGGGCTCCATTCAAGAGGTATTGTATCATGATGGGTTGTTTTTTGTTGAAACTTCATGATTATCAAAAGCAGGAAAGCATGGTCAGAATTGAAGAATTGAAAATCACAGGGGTATGATGACTTGAATGTTAAAAATGGTGGGATTTTTCCAATGGACAGCCACAGTTGCAGCAATCTCATGGTCAGAAACCATTGGGTGAAGCTAATGATTGGCAACCATTGGGGAAAGGTAATGGTTGGCAACTATTGGGGCAAGCTAATGGTTGGAAAACATTTGAGAAAGCTCATGGTTGGCAACCATTGTGGCAAGCTAATGTTTGGGGACCATTGGGTCAAGATAATGGTTGGCAACCATTGGGGCAAGCTAATTGTCAGGGACCATTGGGGCAAGCTAAGGGTTGGCCACCATAGGGGTGAGCTAATGGAGACTTCCCATCAGGCCAAGCTCAGCCTGAGCTAATTGAAAGCAACCATGAGGCTAAGGTAATGGATTGAAAACATTGAGAGTGAGCCAACCTTGATGCATACATGCATAGCAGGTAGTGTATAAGATATGGGTGGGTAGTGCACCCAATTGATTAATCAATCCATCCATCCACCTTGGATGTTGTGGGATGGCATGGAGAAAATGAGTGCATTATTTGAGAGATGGGTCTTGGGGCAGGGAAAAGAAATATGGCAAGCTGAACCATTAAGGTCTAAGTTGAAAGAAAATACAATTACCAACGCAAAAGGCCTATCCATCCAGCAATCCAAAAACAATTTTAGAGAATGAGTCCTGGGGGTTTTTATTCAAAAAATGGACCCTGATGGTGTGTGTTGGTTTGCGTTCCAGATAAGTGAAAATAATTTTCACACAGCCCGCAAATACCTTCCCAAGGAAGCAGCAGAATTCATTGAAATATTTGACTGTGGGGATTTTGTTTCTGATTGGGAGGAGGATAACAATTGCACTTGCATAACCATCAAAAACCCCTGGTGAAGTTGCAAACTAAGTCATCTAACTGGACTCCTAGATTAAATAGCATTACAAGTTTCTAGGAAGACCCAGGAAATCAAGCAGTTACATTCACTACTTAATTGCGTTTCAGGCAAGGTGAGACCCAAGGAATTCCCCCTTCTCAGATGCCTGAAAAAACTTTGTATTGATGCTAATCACCCTGCAGCACTGCAAGCCCTTTTGGAAATTGACCTCAAACTTCTGGCTCCTTTTGACAAATAAAAAACTGTCAGCCTCCTGGATGCCAAGACCCTTGCTATCTTTTAGGTACCAGAGGTGATAGAATAAATAATAAATATATTATTTAATAAATTCAGCAAAAATCAAAAAAATATTTGGATTAAGCTTGTTGCAAGGTTAAGTAGTTAGTTTATGGTTTATTGTTTTAATTCAATATGAATTAATTGATTATAAAATACTTTTATAGAAGGGCAACAATTATATTGGGGATCTTGAACACCTCTCTTCAGGGATTTCAGTATGAAAACATGTAGTCCTGGTCACTTTGGGATCTTTATTTTAAAGGATATTTTACCCAAAGATAATATGTATATAAAATAAACAGTGGAATTGCAGGGCCTTGTAGCCAAGCTACCACGACAGAGAAAGGATAATAAAACTCACTGGTATATCATTAAATCCTTTGGGTATCTGTTTGAGACGTTCACTGATGGGTTAAACCTGTATACTGGGGTTATAAGGTTGTTCAGCAGTTTTAATTGATAAAAAAAAAAGAGGTTGAGGATTGATCTTATTGTTCAGACTTAGCCATAAATCACTTAATTATCTCTTATAAGTACTTGATTACCTTGGCACAGTGTCTGGATATAAATAAAACTGGGTCTCTGCCCATCAATATCCTCAAAAGAGCTCTTTATTTATAGCTTTTGGAGTCCCAACATTGTCCTTCTGAGGGGTGCAGGGGCTCAAAGCTGTAAAGATTAGGTTATACACGGATTATAAATTATAAGATTACAACCACAAGTCGATAGACCAATATGCCATAAGCATAATATATGCATGTGTAGATACTAAAAGAACATCATGTATATAAAGACTTACCCAACCTGCTAGCCAGACGACCCTTTTCCTCATCAGAGTTGAAGGTGAGATCTGACAGCGGGTTGAGCTAATATCGTGGCAATGGACTATTGTGCAGGTTAGTAATATAATGATCAGAGTTGAAGGTGAGATCTGACAGCGGGTTGAGCTAATATTGTGGCGATGGACTATTGTGCAGATCCCAAATTATAATTATCATTACAGGTTAAAAGCCGGCCAACTAGCCATTGTCACCTCTTTACCTTCCTTGATCAAGTCAAACACCGGTGATTGTCATCCTAGGCGCCAGTAGGTGCATGGAATTTTTTTGCAATATCCTTTTGGAAAGCAACCAATCAGACACGAGTCAACAAGAACCATCAAAAAAATCCTCTTTATATTTGGCAACAGACGGTAGGTTTGTTCCCAAACCCCAAAATATGAGCAATCCCCCAAATGTATCAATCAAGTCCCTTCTAGAGGTCATAAACGGGCTCCAATCCAGAATCAAGCGGTCTGAAAGGAACCAGGCACCCCACTTACAAACCTCTACCCATGAGGGTAACAATCTTACCAACCCAATCACCAAGAAATTTATAGAGGACCCTGTTTCCTTTCATAATACTATCAACCCAAAGAGAGTCACCTTAACTTTTGATGGCTCAAATTACTCCCAGTGGGAGTCAGCAATTGACCAAACACTACACAGGGCGCTAAGACGTGAATCAACTTTCCTTGGCAAACCTGATGCCTTCATTCGCCTCGATTGCGACCACAGAGAAACTATTGCCATCCTCATTAGGAACACAATTGACAACACTCTCATCAGCGTTGTCAAAGGATCAGGTACCAAAGATGCGCAGTTCCTTCTCGAGCTGATCAAGAAGAAGTGTAGCAAGACTGACCGTCGACATAAGCTGGCAGTTGTCAACAGATTCTTTACGGCGGTGAACGACCAAAGCGGCTCAGACAATGTGTGGATCGCGAACTGGCACAAAGTGGGGGCCAATCTCAACAGAGTCAATACCACCTTAGATGAATTTTACGGCCTCTGTCTTCAAGGGAGTGCGTCCGCCCCGCCCGGAGTTGATCATTAAAATTTTGAGTATGCCATAGGACAGCACCTCAACGACTGTCTGGCACCACCAAGCTTCACTGAGGTCTCTACAATAATACAGTCGTGTTTGAACAAACTCAAGTCTAGGTCCTCCACCTCGGTTGGTACTATACCATTGGATGTCAAAATGAATATCCAGGCGTTAACCAACAAACCTGTCCAGCGTTATATCCTGCCGGCCAGACAACCCCAGCATGACAACCGCGCTCCCGCAAATGGTTGTCCAGTGAACCTGTTGATTGATAAAGCAAGTCAATTTAAAGGAAGAGATTGTAATCAAACACTCCTGAATAAATTTGGGTATGTGTGCCACTATTGCAAACGGTTGGGTCATTGGTATGCCAACTGTGATGACTTCTGGGAACATGTACGCTTTGGGGTCATCCCACCACCCCCTGAGGACCACGACACTCGCGGTTCCAGATACCTACCGCCGAAGAAACGCACCTTTCCATTGCATGCTGGCCCACGCATTTGTCAAATTGACGTTGAGGATGTCAATGAAGGTGAAGTCCTGATAGACTCCAGAGCCACCGCTCACGTAAGTGGAAAATCCAAGTTTTTCACTACCCTCAGGCGGCTTGAAGTACCAATCTCACTTACGATGCCGGTGCCTTCTAACTTGGCAACTGTTTACTCAATTGGCAGCCTCAAGATCCCAACAAGGACAGGGATGCTTGTGATCCATAATGTCTACTATTGCAAGGGTGTCAGAGGTACTATCCTCTCGACGGGGAAACTGGCTGCTGATGGGTGGAGACTAGACCACAAGGGTACCAATTTGTTCTTGTATGATTGCAATGGTAAAAGATTTGAAACTAACTTTAGAAATTTTTGCTGGGTAATAAAGCCTCTTGAGAAAGAAATCAGGGAGAAGTTGGATTTGTGGAGATTGGGGATGGAGTCCGTTAAAGTTCGGAGTAACGAGGAGTTCGAATCCGTCGGTCCAGTTGGTCCATGATTACCGGGTTAGTTTGGTCGTAGCAGTGTTTTGGCTTTTAAACGTGAAAACTTAATATCATGAATTTCAAACTAGGAAAAACAGAGACTTTTAAAGGAACAACAATACAACGCGTAAGACATAGGGATTGACAGCCAGGAAAGAGTGAGAAGGGTCTTACCAAGAGGAGAACGACGATAATGAAAAGAGAATAGAAACGGAAGGACGAGATTGTGAAAGAATGGAGGGACAATGAAGTGCGGAGAGGAGAGAACTGGACAGAGGAGTTAGGACGCATTTCACAGAAAAAAAAAGGTAGAGGTTGCCTCACAGCTGGACAAAAGGATGAGTTGACAGTCGAGGAAGAATTGGTCTTTGTTATTGCGGAGGTTGACTGACTGTTGAGTGGAGATAAAATGAGTTGAGGACACGATTGAGGATTTTTGGTGTGATGACTGAGAAGTGATGGTTGATGGTGGATAAAGGAAGGAATATGTTGGAGAGGTGAGGAGCGGAGGAGAAAAGAAGAATGTTGAATAGCTGGGGAGAGATTTGAAGTGGGAGAGGAGAAGGTGGCCGAGTGCGAGGACCAGCCAAGGGACAAAGCTGAGCGGACGATGGTGGATGAGGACAAAGGGGACCACTCTTCCCAGGGGCAGTCGGGGAGAGCTGGCTTGAGCGTGTGCGGGGAAACGGAGAGAAGCGGGGAAGTGGTTTAAGCAATTGTCAACTCAACAGGGACGTTGCTAGAACTATGCTTCATGCAAGCAGGATGGCAGGACAATACTGGAGCTACGCTTACCTGACGGCGATGTACCTACATAACTGGATACCTAACACAAGGACGAGCCCCTCTTGTCCGGTCACTAAACTCTTTGGCATCTCGTTCGATCCAAATACCCTATACCCTTTTGGCGCCAGGGAAATCGTGCATATCCCTAAGGAGCGCCAGGACTCAAAGATGGCGGAGAGAGGCCAGTTCTGTCGCTTCCTGACCTATCCCGCTTCTGGCACTGGCTGGTTATTTTGGTTGCCTGCTGAACAAAGGGTCATCCATTTCACCGCGGCGGTATTCCCCGATTTCTAGGCTGCTGAGCTCAAAGCCAAGGAGAATAAAGCAAGCATCGATTCCATTATCAACCAACTGTCACTGCAGCTGGGAAAAGAACCAACTGACAAGATCGCACAGGCCGAGCGTGATTTTATTAGATCTATGCCCGTTAAGACAGACCACTACCTACCACAATCCTTGCCAGAAGCCCTACGAGGAGAGTTTGGCAAAGACTGGCTCAAATCCGCCACATACAAAGTGAATAAATTTGATGAACTTGACGTGTGGGAACAGGTTAAACCACATCCGGGGATGCGTGTTCTTGGGATGCGTTGGGTCCTTGCAAACAAACTTGATGAATACGGCAATATGTTGGAGAGACGGCCGCGATTAGTGGTAAAGGGCTTCAACCAGAGGATGGGTGAAGACTGCAACAAGACCTTTGCCCCGACAGCTAGCCTGAACGTACTCAGAGCTCTTATATCTTTGGGATTGAGAAAAAACCTTCCGATGGCATCCTTTGACGTGAGTTCAGCTTACCTGTATAGCCCCATAGATGAAGAGCTATATGCTCAACCCCCGGTTGAGGTGAGGCCTGAGTGGAAGGGCATGGTAATGAGGCTTAAGAAGGCGGTTTACGGCACCAAGCAGGCGGCAAGATGTTGGTGGAAATTCTTCCAGAACATTATGTCAAAGCTTGGCTTTGAAACACAAGAGATTGATCCGTCTTTGTAATTCTTAAGGGGCAAGGAGGGCTTTATCGTTGTATGGATGCATGTAGATGATGGGTTTGTTATTGGCTAGTCATCGTCCCTCTTACAGTCACTAAAAAAGGGCATGGAGTGTGAAATCAAGATCAAATGGAACGACGCACCTACGAAGATTGTTGGCATCGCCCTCAAGAGAGGTGATACGTCTATGTCACTCCACCAACACGTCCTGAAGAACCAAATCCTGAATGATTACCCACAAGTAGCCCATCCAAAATGCAGCCCCCTCCCTGAAATGTCCCTGGCCATTAACGAGTCGGGAACCGTAGATGCAGAGAAGTTCAAGCACTTCATCGGCTCGCTCATGTACCTGGCAGCTGGGACCAGACCTGACCTGGCATTCCCTGTCAATCTGCTGTCCAGATTTGCTAACTCTCCCTTGCAGGACCACTGGGCGGCGCTTGACTGGCTAATCGGCTAGACAAAGAATAAGTCCCTTGTTTTTCAAAAAGGCAAGCCTGGGCTGGAGTTGTGGAGCGATGTGAATTGGGGTGGTGAACATGAACGCTCAACATCCGGACATGTCATTAAGTACTATGGAAACACTGTTGCGTGGGGTTCCACAAGGCAAAAGATTGTTGCCCTCTCTACTTGTGTGGCTGAGTATGTTGCTCTCTTGGATGGTACTCAGCTGTTGTCTTATTTGCACAACATCCTCCACGACTTTGATCTAAGCTCGCCGATCTCAATCTTTTGGGATAATCAGTCAGGCATCCTAATAGCAAGCAATAACACTTTGAAGAAACGCACAAAGTATCTTTCTCGGGCCTTCTATTTTGTTAACGACTTTGTCCGCCGCCACCAAGCAAAACTGCACTGGACCAGCACCCACACCCAGCAAGCAGATATGCTCACCAAACGCCTTGGACCAAACAAGATTGCCCCTGCCCTCACCAACCTCCAGATCAGGGAGGTATAATTTATAAACCGTGTGGGGGGGGTGTAAAGATTAGGTTATACACGAATTCTAAATTATAAGATTACAACCACAAGTCAATAGAGCAATGCGCCATAAGCATAATATATGCATGTGTAGATACTAAAAGAACATCATGTATATAAAGACTTACCCAACCCGCTAGCCAGACGACCCTTTTCCTCATCAGAGTTGAAGGTGAGATCTGACAGCGGGTTGAGCTAATATCGTGGCGATGGACTATTGTGCAGGTTAGTAATATAATGATCAGAGTTGAAGGTGAGATCTGACAGCGGGTTGAGCTAATATTGTGGCGATGGACTATTGTGCAGGTTAGTAATATAATTATCAGAGTTGAAGGTGAGATCTGACAGCGGGTTGAGCTAATATCGTGGCGATGGACTATTGTGCAGATCCCAAATTATAATTATCATTACAAAAGGGATGGACACTAAGGCTAGCAGGGTAACTAGGGGTAGCCTGTCATGTGTTCTTGGTGCTATATCACGGGTAGCATCTAATTCCCAGGGCATGGGAATTATTCTACTTCATGATAGATATTAGGACGTGTGAATAACACTAATCAGTCCCATTTATGTATTATTTAATTAATTATCCTTAGTAAATGTTCCCAGTAATTTAATAATTATAAAATTAGACATTTCTATGGACATCCTGATGTCAGGTGAGTTCTCATTATGTATTATATAACTGGACTAAAAGTCATGATATTGATTTTAATCATTATTTTCAACTTCCAGTTCATTTAATAAGATAATTACTTAAAAATGTAAGTCATGGGAATTCATGTAATATTTTTACATCATTAGTTTTTCATTATGTCACAAAGATATTGATGTCTATAAATTCCCATAAAAGTATATCAAAGTATTTTAATATAGTTTTAGAAGTTGTCATTGTCTTATTTTTGACATTCTTGGTACTTTGAATTATATTAAATAAAAAATACGTATAAGGATTATTTAAGTATTTTTATATAATATTATGTACTTTTAGACTATCTACTATCCACGGGAACATTGATTACATATGTAGAATGTTCCCGTGTGGGTTGTAGCATGTTAACGCGGTACCTGAACTCTGTCAACCCGTAGTCCCGCGGCTGCGCACTTGTCAGAGGCCCGGGGCTGCGTACATGACCTTGAAAGAGTAACAGGGCTGTATATCAGCCGCGCGCAGGTGCATTGGCTGCCGCGGCTGCGTGCGGGATTTCTGAAAAAACACATTTTCATCTGCAACTCCCAAAATATACACAACACCTCAATTCTGACTGAATTTTAGGTGTTAAACCTATACGTGACAATTTGTGTGAAATATTTAATGGACCAAAAGCTCAATAATGGAGCCGTAGTATTTTGGTCTTTCTTTCCTTAATTATTTAAAAATATAAGGAGTTGGATTTCAAGGGTAGGGTCAGTGAGTGACCCTACCTAATTTTGGGTGGAGAATTTATTTCTGTAATAATACTTATGTTTTTCCTACTCCCTCTTAGGTAAATTGTATTATTATTATTTTATTATGTTTTTTTTGTTACTTTTGCAGCTTTCTCTGCAATAGGAGCAAGCTGACAAAAACTGTTTCAGCAATCACCTTACCATCAGCAAAAATCAAGATGAAGCCTGGTACCACAATTGGCATATTTCCAGCTCACAACCCTGAGGCAAGCGGATTGCACTAACAATAGTTGAGACTTGGGTTGTCTTGTTTTTCTTTCTGTATCTTGAGAGCTTTTCTTTTCTTATATTTCTTAATGCAATTAAAATGAATATACAAGTTTCAGTTTTTATGTCTCTGTAAGTCATGCATGAGTTCAAGTGATCAATAAGTATATGTATCAAACACAACCAAGAGATTGGGGACTTTATATTGAGCTTGATGTTGAAATAGATAGATGGAAGAGAGTGGAAATGTCATTTAGGTCATGAATACTTTCAATGATCAGGTGACCTTGAATTTCAGGAAGTGCTTGGTTTGCACAAACCACATTGCACATGCCATTCAATCTCGTGAATGCAGGGATAACTCAACCCTGGCCAAAATAAGCATTTATTGCCTTGCCAACAAGTGCCAAATGATGCAACAATGTTAATGAATACATTGGGTTGTCTGGGATGATATAAAAGGTGCATGTCCTTCCCTGATAATGATGGGCAACTTCTTCATTATTTCATTCAAACATATTGCACCCTGGCCCATCTGACTTCCATTATGCAATTGTCCACACCTGATCCACCTTAGTTCCTTTCCTGAATTGGCCACCATAGCTGACAGTCCCCCACAGCCCAAAATTGGATAATGTAGATGTAATGATTCATGGAGACCAACAATCTTCAAGGAAAAATGTGGTATTTGATGGATGGTGTCCAAACTAAAAGTCTGGATGGAGTCAATTGACTTTGATAATGGTTGCCATCCATAGAGCTATCACACTGCATCTGGCAAATGGTTTGAGTGAATTAACAGTGTGCATGAACTTTGAGTCTCTCACATTAGCTGATGCTTACAGTGGAATACAACAATTTTTGCTTCCCATGGAGCTATCACAATGCATCTGGGCCCTTGAACAAGTGAATAAACAGTGAGAATGAAATTTGAGTGTCTCACTTTTAAGATTAGGGTGTATTTCTGCAACACCTCTCCTCTTGCAATGCATGTTTTGACACACTCACATGAAAGCTCCGCGCGACAGAGGAAGTTTCACATCTTTCAGTTACCTTGACTCCCCAAAAGTCTCCCAATCTATATCTTTTGCGACTCCTTTCTCCTTTTCTGTCTTGCGCAATCCTCTCCTCTTTCTCTCATCTTCCTTCCAACTCCAATCAAAAATCAAACCAACTAATCACCATTCTCAATCTAACTCAAGACTGCATCAAAGCTCATCAAAGATCAAATCAAATTGACTTGGTCATCTTTTTTGTTCTTTTATTGTTTTATTCTTTTCTTCTTCATTTTATTTTCTTTCTTCTTTCCTTCTCTATTAGAATTATTCCTTTCTGTCATCATGAATTGGTATAAAACTCAACTTCAAGACTGAACTACTCCCTATCTTGGCCTGGTAAGATCTTAAACCTCTAAAAAGATCACCCGGACCTTCTAACCCTCAATTTTGTAAACATCAGCTTTTGCCCAATCCATTCTACGTATCTCAAAGAGGCTATCACTCTCATGCTACTTAGTATAACTCTTATGATTGGCCATAGCTGTAGGATCTCATTTTCTTTGTTCCTCCATTCTTTCTACTTGGTGTTATCTTGAATTCTTACCTGTTCTATGATGTTCAGTTTTGCTGGTTCTTAGTTCTATATAATCCCATCTCAAAGTTCAAAACTCACATTAACAGAAACTTCCAGTGGACTAAAACAATGGAAACAATGAGGATCAGCACAGGATTAGCCTAGAGTTGAAGTGTTTTAACTCACAGGCCATTGAATCTTGAAGACCCTTACAGGCCTTGACCACCATGTCTTGCACTGATTGTGGAATTGATTTGTGGTTGGTGATTTTAAGGAGCTTTCCCATTTTCCGCTTGCTATTAGCAAGGAAGTTAGACTTTGATACAACGAAGGCTTCCTGTGTGCTCATACAGCCACTGGTCTGGGCTGGGAGTGGGGGTGGGGGTGCAGCATAGTGGCTTGGTGATGATTTCAAGCCCACAACTTTGACCCGTGGTGAGGGTGGTGGAAGAGAGGCTAAGGGAGGTCTGATCAGTAAATGAGGAAAACATGACAAAGTGAAAAGAGGACTCATGGTCTGGGTTCATGATTGCTGGGCAATTAATAGTTTGTTGATCTAAAGTAGGCTTGGTGGGCTGGGCAGACAGAATTGAGGGTGGGGATTTGGTGTGTAATGGATCAGCAGTTGGTTGATCTCCAGTTTGCTAAGTGGGCTGGGCAGATGGAATTGAGGGTGAGGGTTTGCTGTGTACAGATGATGTAGACATAGTGGAGAAGTTGTGTGGTGATTTTATTGATAGATGGATGGATGGATGGATCAATGGATGAATGGATGGATGGATGGATGGATGGATGGATGGATGGAGGGATTGATTCCTCAATTGGGTGCACTATCCACCCACATCTTAAAAACTACCTGGAATTCATATATGCATTGAGGAGTGACTCAATCACAATGGTTGCCTTCCATTACCTTAGCCTCATGGTTGCTGTTCATTAGCTTAGGCTGAGCTTGGCCTGATGGTCAGTCTCCATTAGCTCACCCCTATGGTCACCAACCATTAGATATCCCCAATGGTCCCCAACCATGAGATTTCCCCAATGGTTGCCAACTATTATCTTTCCCCAAAGGTCACCAAACCTTATCTTGCCCCAGTGGTTGCCAACCAGTAGCTTTCCCCAATGTTCCCTGACCATGGGAAATCTTGAAATTTGTGTGTCACCAAGATGGCTGCACCCTAAGGTTTCAATTGAAATTCTGTGCAAGCAGCTTGAGAAAACACATGCATAATATGTATGCCAACACTCCCATGAGGTTTACCAGAATGAAGCTTCAAAACAATTTTCCCTTGAGTTATGCCAAAACCCTTGCAAAAGCCAAAAAAATGAAGTTGACCCCTTGCAGGAAAGACAACTTGGCATTTTGTGGCTGCTGAGCCAGTGTGTGGGAGTGCCTTACACACAAAACTGGGTGACCCTATTTTGAGCTGTACTCTGGGCTGCAGGAAAAAAGCTCTGAGCCCAGTGGAGCTGGACCTTGGCCTTTAGACTCATTATTTCCCATGCTCCATGATCCCTTCAACAGTTGTACGCTGGCCAGCCAGTGTACAACTGAATTTTGGGCTTTTTCACAAGGGTGTGGGAATATCAATCCAGCTCTGATACACAGCTTTTTTTATGCCCACACCCTTGGGGTGAACTTAAATGTAGAGCTGGACCTTGGCTGCCCCATTGCAAAACCTCATTATGGCATATGCACCATGATCCTTTCAGGAGTTTTATGCTGGCTTCCCAAGTAAAATTCCATTTTGTGTTCCTTCATGAGGGTGCAGGAATATCAAGCCAACTTTTATAAACAGCTTTTTTTATGCCCAAACCTTTGGGGAGCAATTAAAGGTAAAGCTGGACCTTGGCTTCCAGGCTGCACAACCTCATTATTTCCTATGAACCATGTTCCTTTCAGGAGTTTTATGCTGGCCGCCAAGCATAAAACTACATTTTGTGTTCCTTAATGAGGGTGTGGGTATATCAAGCCAACTTTGATACAAAGCTTATTTTATGCCCACACCCTTGTGGAGAACTCAAAAGCCAAGCTGGGCCGTGGCCAGGCAATTTCCCAAGCTCATTATGTCTTATGCTCCATGATCCTTTCAGGAGTTTCCCACTGGCCGCCCAGAGTACAACTCCATTTTGTATTCCTTCACAAGCGTCCTTTCTGTTAATCCCATGCAAAGCTGTATGGTTGTGGCTCAGCGTACAACTCCACTTTTGGTCAATAACCAGGTGGTTGGCATGAATTGAGCACCTGGGGTACCTGCCTCCATTGATGCCAATACCTTTTCAACGCACCCAAAAACAGAGTTTTACCCTTGCCACCCAGCCTAAATGTCAGCTTTCTACTATTGCAGAGCAAGCTGCAAAATTAACAGAAATAGCATAAAAATAATAATAATAAAACTAACCAAAGAAGGATTAGGAAAACCATAAATATTATTGCAAAAATGGATTCCCCGCCAAAAATTAGGTAGGGTCACCCACTGACCCCACCCTTGAAATACAACTCCTTATATTTTTAAATAATTAAGGAAATAAAGAACAAAATAGCACGGCACCACCATTGAAATTTTTGGACGATTAAATATTTCACGTGTATTGTCACGTATAGGTTTCACACCTAAACTTCAGGCATGATTGAGGTGTTGTGCATATTTCAGGAGTTACAGATGGAAATGTGTTCTGTTACAAGTCCCACATGCAGCCATGGCAGAAAATGCACCCGCGCGCGGCTGAGCTACAGCTCTGTCACTCTGTCAAAGCCATGTATGCAGCCCCAGGCCTTTAACAAGTACGCAGCAGGGGGACAACTGGTTGACAAGGTGACAGGAGGCCTGAGGAACTGAGGTACTGCGTAAACATGCTACAACCTACAGGGGGACATTCTACATATGCAATATATGTTGCTGTGGATTATTGGTAGTCTAAAAATACATAAAATTGTATAAAAATACTTCAATAACCTTTATACTTATTTTTCATTAAATGTAATTCAAATTACCAAAAATGTCGAAAAAAAGATAATGACTACTTCCAAAAATATATTAAAATACTTTAATATACTATTATGGGAGATTCTAGACATCAATATCTTCGTGACATACTAAGAAAACTGATGATGTAAAAAAATTACGTGAATACTCATGATTTATATTTTTAACTAATTATTTTAGTAAATCAACTGATTTTCAAAAATAAGGAGTAAAAACAATATCATGACTTTACTCCATTTTTTAATACATAATGAGAACTCACCTGAAATCAGAATATCTGTAAGAATGTCTATCAAAATAATTATTTTATTACTGGGAACATTTACTAAGGATAATGGATTAAATTATTAATAAAAAGGACAGATTAGTGTTATTTACACGTCCAAACATCAATCATAAAGTAGAATAATTCTCATACCCTGTGGAATTAGATGCTACCTGTGTTACACCACCAGAACCAGGTGACTGGCTACCATTGTGTACCCTGCCAGCCTCAGTGTCTGTCCCTTTGAGCCCCTGTACCCCTAAGAAGAACAATATTGGGACTCAAAAAGCTATAAATCAAGAGCTCTATTGAGGATATTGATACCCAGAGACCCAGTTATATTTATATCCATACAACTTGCCAAGGTTATCAAATACTTATAAGAGATAAGTAAGTGATTTATGGCTTTAGTCTGATAAATAATATCCATCCCCAACCCTTTTTATCAACTTAAACTTCTGAACAACCTTATACCCCAGTATAAAGGTTAAACCCATCAGTGCCCGTCCCAAATAGGTACCCAAAGGATTTAATAATGTACCAGTGAGTCTTATTATCCTTTCTCTGTCTTGGAAGCTTGGTTACAAAGCCCTGACACTCCACCGTGTATTTTGTATACATATTATCTTTGAGAAAAATTTACTTTAAACTAAAGGGCCCAAAGTAACCAGGCCTACTTGTTTTCATAATGAATTCCCTGAAAAGAGGTGTTGAAGATCCCCAATATAATTGTGGCCCCTCTATAAAAATATTCAATAATCAATTTATCTATATTGATTTATAATAATAAACCATATCCAAACCAATTAACCTTGCAATAAGCTTTGTCCAAATATTTCACAGACTCTTGCTGCATTTATTGAATCATATATTTATTATTTATTCTATCACCTCTGCTAGCTAAAGGATAGAAAGGGTCTTGGCATCCAGGAGGCTGACACTAAAATTTAATTTGGTGTTGCTTCACATGATGGGGGGAATATTTTACCTTCTTTGGTACATGGCTCTTTCTATGCCCACAACTCAAAGGCGGTGTTGTGTTCTTGCCTCCATGCATTGAAGTCCATATTGAGTTGAAATGGTTGGCAACCATTAAGAATAACATTAGTCGCCATCCATGAGGCATTCTCATGGTTGCAGTCTGTAATGAGAAGTAATTTTAACCATCCTCAAAGAGTTTCAATGGTTGGATACAGTTCAGAATAAAGAGTTGCAATGGTTGGCAACCATTAAGAATAAAGAGTTGCAATTTTTGGAAACCATTAACAATAACATTGGCTGCCGTCTGTGGGGCATTATAATGGTCGCAGTTTGTCATGAGAAGGAATTTTCACCATCCATAAAGAGTTACAATGGTTGGCAACCATTAAGAATAAAGAGTTTCAATGGTCAGCAAACATTAACAATAATCATTGGCTGCCCTCCATGAGGAATTCAAATGGTTTTAGTCCATAATGAGAAGCCATTTTCACCTCCATAAAGAGTTCCAATGGTTGGCAACCATCAAGAATAAAGAGTTGCAATGGTTGGCAACCATTAAGAACAAATAGTTGCAATGGTTGGCAACCATTAAGAATAAAGAGTTTCAATGGTCGGTGACCATTAAAAATAAAAATGGCTGCCCTCCATGAGGAATTCTCATGGTTACAGTCCTTCATGAGAAGCCATTGTCACCATCCATAAATAGTTGCAATGGTTTGCAACCATTTACAATAAAATTTGCTGCTGTCCATGAGGCATTCTCATGTTTGCAGTCCATCATGAGAAGCAATCCTAACCATCCATTAAGAGTTGCAATGGTGGGAAACCATTAAGATTCAAGAGTTGCAATGGTTGGAAAAAATTAAGAATAAAGAGTTTAAATAGCGGGAAAAAAATTAAGAATAAAGATTTGCAGTGGTTGGAAAACATTAACAATAACATTGGCTGCCGTCCATGAGGTAGTCTAATGGTCACAATCTGTGATTAGAAGCAATTTTCACCATTCATCAAGAACTGAAATGGTTGGCAACCATTGAGAAGAACATTTCTAACCGTCCAAGAGGCATTCTAATGGTCACATTCCATCTTGAGAAGGAATTGTAACCATCCATAAAGATTTGCAATGGTCTGCAACCATTGAGAACAACATTGCTAACCCTCCATGAGGCATTCTAATGGTCTGATTCTATCAAGACAAGCAATTGTTGCCATCCATCAAGAACTGAAATGGTTGGCAACCATTAAGAAGAACATTGCTAACCCTCCATGAGGCATTCTAATGGTCAGAGTCAATCTTGAGAAGCAATTGTAAAAATCAATAAATTGTTAAAATGGTTGGAAACCATTAACAGCAAAATTTTTTGTCATCCATGAGGCATTTTAATGGTTTCAGTCTTTCATGAGATTCACGAGCTACACAGCTTCATATTAATATAATGATAAGCTTCACCTTGTCAGCTCTCTGATACCAGGAACCTTGCAGTCCTTTAGCTACAGAGAGTGATAAAAATTCTGGAATAATAATAATAATAATAATTCCAATAATAAACACTTGGAAGCTCAAATAAATGATATAATAAGAGCAGTTGCAAGTTTTAATTGGTTTGGTAATAAATGGTTTTTCAATGTAATATAAAAGAGGGGCCACAGTATTATACTACTGGGGATCTTTACAGACTAGCAACCTCTCTTCAAGGGGCCTCCTTAGGCAGTTTAAGAACCTTTGAATAAAGATGGGTGCCTTAGAAAGGACTCATTCCACTAATGGCCAGGCGTAACAGCACTAATGGCAAAGACAGGAAGGGTAACACTCACTCTGAGCACTTTACCACGAGAATCCTGAAGTAATTGGATGGGTTTCAGAGCACATGGGGTGCATTGCTTGACTATACTTCAAGGTTTGATTGGTTAATAAGAATAAATAATACTACTACAGACTAAGTCATAAATCACTTGCTTATCGTCATATAAGCACTTGATCAACAATGATACAGTTTCTGATTGATAATAATAATTCCTGGTAAACTTATTAACTCATCTGAAATAATGGATCGAAAGAGGTCTGTATAAATACCTTTTTGGAGTGATTTCTGAGCTTCTCAGGGAACTTAGAGAGGGTTCTGCTCGTGGGCTGAGGCTTGCAAGCCAGTCAGGGAAAGATTGGCACGTCCAATTTGTGCTGTCAATCAGCTGACCTTAGATCTGCTGGATTTCTGTACTATTTTAGCCACAGGATCTGCTAATCTGTTATGGCGTAAATTTGATCATTCTGTACTCATCCTTTATTTTTAATATTGTTATTGCTTTAAAGCGGGCAGATGTGGATGTTTACTGATTTTCTATCATCTTCTGATTACGTATATAATTTTTAATAATTTTTATGAACACTCCTTGTAATTTTTTGTGGTCTTCAAAGATCAGGGTCAGTGATTTATGTGTTAATCCTTGATCTTTGATTTATTATTAAAAAATGTTTTAAACTTAATTTTTATTAATTTTATTTATTTTTTGATCCTTTTAGATAATTAGTAATGCATATGTCAATTTGTTACATACACTAGGCAACTCTAATTAGGTTGTAGCTCTTCTGAGAGGTACCTTGTTGTCAGATTAGTCACAACTGATCCAGACGCGGGGATCAGTTAGTACAGATGCGCGCGGGGTAGGATCCGCTGCGTGCGTGGCAGAGTTATCTGCGGGCGGGTCTCTAGTACATGGGAATCTGTTACTACGAGTACGTAGGGGTATGTAATGATGCGGGGCTGCGCGGAATTGTGACATAACACATTTCCGCGTGTAACTCCTAAAATATACACAAAACCTCAATTATGAGTGAAATTGAGGTGTAAACCCCATACGCGAAAACACGTGTGAACTATTAGAATGGGAAAAAAGTGCCATACTGGTGTTGTAATTTTTAGTACTTTTCTTTTTAATTATTATAAAAATGTAAGGACTTGGAATTCAAGGGTGGGTTCAGTGAGTGACCCTACCTAATTTTGGGTGAGGAATCCATTGCTGTAATAATATCAATGGATTTCTCACTCCTTATTTTTTTAATTGAGATATTTTATTTTTCATAGTTTTGTGTTGCTATTGACAGGTTGCTCTGTACATAGTAGCAAGCTGACACACCTTACTTCCGGCTCATTCCCAGAAAGAGCCAAATGAGCTTACCAACTGCAAGAATAAAAAGGCCAAGCGCAGATAACCTCCAGCATCCACTATTGAAAAATCTTCCCTCACCATCTCAGAGTTTTCAAATTATCAATTTTGGACTGAATTGACTCAATTAGAATGCCCCAAAAATTTCCTCCCTTTTTTCATCTACCTGCATGCTGGAATCCAGGGGGATCTTCATTGGTTTAAGAGACAGAAGGATAGCTTCTTTATATGATTTTCATGAACCCCTCTGTTTAATTCAAAAAATTCAGTCAGCCTCAGATGGGAGACCTTCAGCCAAAGAACCCATATGGGCTAACCTGCAAATATACATTTGATCAATCATGCTCAGTCTATCTGAGAACCCTCAAGATACAGGAAAATTGAAATTCCCCACCTGGCATGATCTAGCCTAGGCTATTGCCAATGACTACATGAACCACATTAACAAAAATTCCTGTTCCAACATTCTTTTCAGCATAGAACCCCCTCCAATCTCTGAGTTACCAAGCTCAAATGGTTAATATGAGTGTTTTCATTTCTTCTATGAGTTGCTTTAGCTTTACTGTGTCATCTTCCATGTAATTTGAATACTTTTTCTCATAAATTCAGCTTTATTTTTTGTTTGCAACATTTCTTAAAATTGCTATTTGCATGATAATTCATAATCAAACATTTAAAAAGAGTGATTCTCCAATATTTTTCAATAATGGAAGCCCCAGTGACAATAATTTTCCCCTGATAAGTGTGATTGAATTTCTCAAGGTCAAATTTTGGATTTGGACTTCCTAAATGCCTCACCCACCACTCAGCACTTTTAGATCAATTGCATATTCAAAATTACACAGATTTTTTTCCACCAACCACTACTCAATAACCTGGCTGAATAATCCATCAAAAACTACTCAAATAGGTTCTCTTTCTCCCCTCAAGCAATTTCCCCCCATCCCATCCCACCGCACCCCTTTACTTTCACTTCCACTTCCGCCCTTAACATCCACAAATTCCATATTTTCCATCTGTTCAAGGATCATCATCTTTTCCCCAAAACATACCAAGTCCTCTCCCCAGTCAATTGCCACCATCCAAATCAATATTTTCATGGCCACAAACATGACAGAAGAGTATAGTTTTTTCCTTGTTATTATAATTTATGTTTATTCACCAAGCTAAGATTTTCCCAATTCCTCATCAATTTTTTGATGTACTTCTCTTTCTGAAATTCTATGATTCAATATGCTACAGATACGTCCTCTGGTGAATATGAAATTCATACCACTAAACTATTAATTTTGTTACTTTCATGATTCACCAGGACAAAAGAATGTTGCTATCATAAGATTGCTGGAGGAAAACCAGCTCAGTAAAATTAAAAGAGGGATCTTATCTTTACCCAAAAAATCAAAGGTAACAAGGACAAGGCACAGAAACTCAAAATTCTTTGGGGGTAAAGTTCCTACCAAAAATGCAAGCTCTATCCCCAGATTGATCCTGAAAATCCCAGAAAGCAAAAAAAAGAAGAGTTAAGAGAGGCACATGGATTTTTTGAATTCAACTTTCAACTGGTTGATCATGGCCAAGTGCTCCGGATGGATAAGGAGAAGAATGATATTACTGTGTATATAAACTTTACCCCAATCCAGGACCTATCAACAAAGTATTATGATGATATTGAATTTCTTGCTTGGTTACTGCACCAATGCAAGAAATTTTTAAACCCAGTGGGCTCACCATCTAGATCATGGGCAGTAAGAATGTGGGCAATTGAATGTAGAAGGTCCATGGTAACAGTGGAAATGATTTGCTGATACATCAATGACATAAACAATGCTAATTCCAAAAGCCAGTATGAAAAACTTATGTCTTACTCTGAAAGGGCTTTGAGTATACTGGGAGGATTCTTCAGCAATATGGCACACCTTCCATTTCAGAAAAACCAAACACTCATGAAAAAGTATCACATCCCATCTTTCTCCAACTTATCATTTGATGAACCTCTTGGAACCAGCTCCTGTTCACCTCACCTCACCTTAACCTCTGATGGCTTCTTCAATTTACCCCATAATGATGAAAATTATAAATCCAATATTGCCTTTGCTTCATTAATAACACAGAAGAAAGCATGTGGATCACTTGAAACTCCCCCTGAGGGCTAAAATGTTCAAGATGGGCATTTTTTCATACCTGAATATGGTTTTGGGATCAACTTCTCTACTCAAAAAGGAATTTTCAAGTTACTCTGTCAATCAAAAAAGAATTGGCACTGTACAGTTCCACCTGTATGAAATGCTTTGTATATCCCTCTTGACATGTCTTTACAAATCAATTTTTGAAAAATCAACACTTGTAGAAGCATTCAGCATGGTACTTCAAATTATAACAAAGTTAAAAAAATAAATTACATCATATTGCTGATCATAATTATTGTTTGCATAGAAATCAAACAGTTTCTTTTGAATTTATTATTTGAATATAAATTAAACTGTTTCTTTTGACTCTTTGATACAGAGTCATGTTTAATTTTAAAAAACCAAACACTCATGAAAAACCAAACACTCATGAAAAAGT
Organism: Puccinia polysora; assembly: GCA_025617555.3. Lineage (NCBI taxonomy): Eukaryota > Fungi > Basidiomycota > Pucciniomycetes > Pucciniales > Pucciniaceae > Puccinia > Puccinia polysora. The sequence continues at coordinate 8,378,593 of CM062641.1, forward strand.
ATCACATCCCATCTTTCTCCAACTTATCATTTGATGACCCTCTTGGAACCAGCTCCTGTTCACCTCACCTCACCTTAACCTCTGATGGCTTCTTCAATTTACCCCATAATGATGAAAATTATATATCCAATATTGCCTTTGCTTCATTCATACCACAGAAGAAAGCATGTGGATCACTTGAAACTCCCCCTGAGGGCTACAATGTTCAAGATGGGCATTTTTTCATACCTGAATATGGTTTTGGGATCAACTTCTCTACTCAAAAAGGAATTTTCAAGTTACTCTGTCAATCAAAAAAGAATTGGCACTGTACACTTCCACCTTTATGAAATGCTTTGTATATCCCTCTTGACATGTCTTTACAAATCAATTTTTGAACAATCAACACTTGTAGAAGCATTCAGCATGGTACTTCAAATTATAACAAAGCTAAAAAAATAAATTACTTCATATTGCTGATCATAATTATTGTTTGCATAGAAATCAAACAGTTTCTTTTGAATTTATTATTTGAATATAAATTAAACTGTTTCTTTTGACTCTTTGATACAGAGTCATGTTTAATTTTCTTTGGTAACATATGTAGAGAGAGGTGCCCAACAGGTGGTGCAAAGCATGACAAGTGGTCACTATGGTCAATTCTTGTGGGAGGAGCAATTAGACCCAAACCCTGGACCATATTTTGATGAACCCTTTTTGTGCAAGGTTCAGGCATTCAGGCAGCGGATGTGGGTCGGAGAATCTGGAAGATTGACCCAAATTTAAAGTTTTTCTGCTTGGTTTCTAAATTTTTTGATACAAGAGTTGGAAAACAAATTTATTTACAACAATAGGCTACCTTTAGTAATACATATTGTTAATGAATGGTTAGATTTTGACAAATGAATTTATTTTTGATGCACCTAAATTATGGGAGAAGGCTTATCATGAACCAGGCTTTAAAGAAAAAATTTGTTTTCTAGAGTTTGGGATGATCACACAATTGTTTTACTTGAACAATTAAGTAAACTCTTGGAGAAGAGTACGTCTTCCTGCAAAATTCCCTAAAGGGAATCTAACAGATACAATTGCATTGCTTTCTCTATTTTTTGTTATCTAAATATAGCGCTGAATAAGAGACACAGCCTACAAGATCACTGAATTTTTCAAACCAGATAAATTAAAAAATGACACCAGGAGCGCAAACTAAAAGATATAAGGCTAGAATCATTTTTCATTTGTTAAACCAAGTCAAAGGCTCAATTTATTTCATTATTGCTCTGGAAAATTTTATGTGACCACTCTTGTCATCCCTAATATCATTAGTCAAGATTGAGTGGAAGATTGTGTTTTTTTTCCTTCTCCAGGTGGATCATGTAGTATAGATGGAGCAAAGGGAAAAAATAATCAAATGAATATGTAAAAATAAAGGATTCCAAAAATAAATAAGTAATAATGGAAGATGTAGAGATAGTATTTAAAAAAAATGAGGGAACAATTTCAAAACACCAGCCTGTTAAATACTAGATGGAAGAATTTTGATATTTTATTGAAGTTGATTCAATTGTTGTTAGTGGTGATGATATTGAGAGGTTGAACTGTTTGAAGGTTAATGTTTTTCTGGAGTGAATGATTGATGGATGAGTTGTTAGAGGTTGAGATGCATTGTTGGATGGAATAGAGTTGTAGATTAATGAAAATGATGGGAGTTTTGATGGAGGAGATGGAGCAAATTGGGATTTAGTTTATGTAGCGGATGGAGTGGTTGGCAAGGGTGGCAGGATGGGGAAAATGAAAAGACCAACCCATAGGTTGATGAAGGGAATGATTTTAGTAGATTGCATTGGGTGATGAGAGGATAAATTGATGGATGAGAGGGTATAGGGGGTTTGTGATCAATTGGACTGGATAAAAAATATCAAGGGATGAATTTTGAAGCAAGCAAGGTGGGGGTGAGAAGCAACCATGGTTGCAAGCAAGGTTGCACAAGGTTGAAGGGTTGAAAATTCAATTGAGCAAGGAAGGATAGGAGGCAGAGGAGAGAATTTTCAGACAAGCGGGGAGGAGTAAGCAAATAAAGTTGCAAGCAATGAGACATTGGAGGTGAGTAGCAAAGATGATGGACAATTGGGGCAGGATTGCAACCAAGTTTGCAGCTGAGAGAACAAGGCAAAGGAGACCTTAATGGCAAGTGAGGAGGAAGAAGGGTAGAACAAAAAAAAACTAATAGCAATCAACCAGACAGATTTGAGCGGAAAAAGTGTTTCCAAGGTAAGATTGAAGAGCAATTGAGCAAGGTTGAGTGTGCAAAGGATTTTGCATGCAATGATGTCACGGTTGGATGGATGTTGAAGAGACAAACAAGGTTTCAGCCAAGGTTGCAGGGAAGATGAGCAAATGCAAGAGGATAGTGAGGAGGAAGGTGATTAAGATGGTGAGTGGCCCAATGGAGGAGGGAAGTTTGAAGCAAGCAAGGTGGGGGTCAAGTTTAAAGCTAGGAGGCAATTGAGGTCGCCATCAAGTTTGCCATCAATGCAGCAAGAGAGGAGGCAGGCAAGCAAGGAAGAGATTGTAAACAATGTTGCGGATGGAGGGGGAAGAAAAGAAAATTGCAGTGGAAGAGAATGAGCAGTCGAATGGATTGTTTGAGGTTCTTGTGGTATTGATAGGCTGAAGGTGAGCAAGGAAAAGATTGATGATGAGGACTGCTTGAGGCTGCCAATGGTTGGTGGGAAAGGATAAACTTTTGATTGAGGATTCCAAGGGGTCTTGTGAGTTTGAGTGAAGAGATTGGTTGGATTTGAATGATCAGTTGTGAGGAAAGTGATGGATGAGGAGCAATCAAGATTTAAGGCTTGAAAAGCAGTCAAAGACCACCAAGGACTTAAGCCATTGAAGGACCAAATTAAGGTAGCAATGGACCAGACAACTGGAGAAGCAGCCAGACTTCTTGTCTTGAGAAGAGTAAGATGAAAAAGGTGTTAAAATATTTATGCACTTACGCGTGTGCTACATTGTGGTGTTGTATTTATAACCTTGGATTGTGAGCTGCGTCAATGGCTGCGCGCTCAGCAGTTGGGTAGGTTTGGCTCAGCATTTGGGGTGCGCACGGTCTCAGCAGTGCCTGCTGGGGGATCAGCAGCAGCAGTTGAGGGATCAGCAGCAGGGATTGTGGGGCTCGGCACCAGGTGCAGGTTAGGCCTACTCTGGGGGGGGCCAGGCCGCAACCCACCCAGGGAATGCGGACCAAGTGATGGAGCCATCCCAACCAAGGCCCCAGGGTGCTAGTCCGGAAGGAAAGGGTGGGGCAATCAGGGGTTATACGCGCCAGGGAGGTTCACGCAGGCATAAGTGCGGGCCGACTCATGGATTGCGGGCTCCGCAGGCGTGCCCAGACGGATAAGACCAGGGGGGCTCCGAGTAAGGCCCGGCACAGGGCTGCACCATGAGAAGGACAAACCAGACGTACGTGATATCAAAGGGGAGGGTTTCAGACAGGGTGGGTTGTACAGGGTAGGGTTAGGTTGGAGCTAGGGTTCTGTACTTGGGGTTATGTTTTCATCTATCTTGCTGCTTGTGGTTGTACGTAGGTTAGGGTTGAGAGGGAGGACTCAAAAATACCTCACTCTCAACTCCGGGTTGGGGGGGAGTCTATCAGATTACCATACATATCATATAGTTCATATCACCAGACCGCCAGGAAATGGTTTAAGAAGGATTGGAGGGAAGGAATTTATCTTCTCATCACTCTTTCTATTCTTAAACTCATTGCATCCAATCTCCTTACAGACGCTTAGACCAATAACTTCCAGAACGTGAGGACAACTTTGAAGGGTATCACCCCTCTTGTTTCCACAACGTATAAGTTTAATCCAAATGGGATGCCCATATGGGCCTCTCGGACCCATTGGACATCCACATCAACCATGCGGGCCTGTGTGGATGTCACGGATTTGGGGAAACTGGCCTCACAACAAGTGAAACAGCCCTATTGGTACACGGGCCCTAAAAGCCCCAGTGAGGTATATGGGCAAATACAGCCAGATGGGCTTTTATGGGCATAATTGGGCCCAAGGTTTATTTTGGAAATACTTGGCCAGACGGGCTGGCCCGCCAAAGTATTTTTTACGTATTGTTTGGGCTTGGGGCAGCCCATTGGAGCTGCCGCCCATGTTGCAGCCTGCTTGGGGCCGCTGTTTTTTCCTTTGGCCTGTCTATGGGCCCTGACGGCCTGCGCGGGGCCGTCGTTGCAGCTGTTGAGCCAATTGCGGCTGCCACCCTGGGTGGCAACCGGTGTGGTGTCGTATTTATAACCCCGGATTGAGAGCTGCGTCGCGGGCTGCGCGCTCAGCAGTTGGGTAGGTTGGGCTCAGTATCTGGCGTGCGCGCGGTCTCAGCGGTGCCTGCTGTGGGCTCAGCAGCAGTCGCGGCCGGCTCAGCAGTAGGGGCTGCGGGGCTCAGCACCAGGTATGGGTCGGGCCTACCTCAGGCGGCGCCGGACCGCGACCCGCCCGGAAGAAGCGGACCAAGTGATGGAGCCGGCCCGACCAAGCTCGCGGGTGGCTAGTCCGGAAGGCGAGGGCGGGGCGATCATGGGCTATACGCGCTGGGGAGGCCCGCGCGGGCATAAGCGTGGGCCGACCCGCGGATTGCGGGATTCGCAGACGGCGCGGACGGAAACACGGGGGGCTCCGAGTAGGGCGCGGCAGAGGGCCGCGCCATGAGAAGGATGAACCGGGCTACGTTAATACCAAAGGGCGCGGGTGATGGCAAGGGATGGAGGGATAGGGTTGGGCTAGGGTTCTGCGGCTTATGGTTGTATATTTCATCACTCGTTATTGTTGTTTGTGGTTGTACTTAGGCTAGGTTTGAGGGGGGGGGACTTAAGATCTCACCCTGAACTCTGGGTTGGGGGGATCATCACCTAACGGAAGGAGAAGGAAGGAATTTCATCATATCATCATTCTCTCTTCTTAAAACTCAACGCGCCCAATCATCTTACAGACGCTAGACCAATAACTTCTGGAACTCAGGACAACTTGCAAAGGTAACACTTCTTAAGTTTCCAAATCTGGGGGTCTGGCCGGGAAATCACCTTTCGTCTCAGTCTCTCAAAGATAGCGCACGCAATGTTGCTGACAACTACTCCAGGATCAACCAATCCGCCCCCATTTCCCCCCCGGGCGGGAGTCGGCGGACCAACACCTCCCCCACCTCCAACCACTCGGCCCGGCGGCTTCGCCCCCCCTCGGTCGGAGCCTTCAGAGGCGGCCAAGGCCCCACTGCGGCTATGGCTTAGGCCGCAGAAATTCCCCATCTTTGGTTTGACACTGCCGATATTGGGCGTTTTCTTGCAAGGTTCGAGAATATTGCGGACTCTGAAAACGCGACGAGCGAGGACAAGGTCCGCACCGTCGTTCTCTTCATCACGGACAAAAGTAAGCTGCGGGATGTGGAGGATATGGCAGGCTATGAGGCTCAGGACTGGATTAGGCTCCGGGGCGAGATGATGGCAAGGTGGGGGAAGCGAGAACCCCTCTTTTGGGAAACGGATTTTGAGAGGGCGGCGGCGGATGCAATCTTGCAAGGTGGGGTGCGGACGCGGAACGATTTGTCCGAGTACAAATCTCTGTTTGACCATATCTATAGTTATTTAGCGAAGAACCAGGTGGTGGCGGGTCAGACGGGAGCAATGAAACAGGCGTTCTTGGGCGGGCTCGCGCCACAACTTTGCACGCGGGTTGAGCGGCACCTCTTCGAGCACGGGATGGTATCGCGGTTGGTGGACCAGAGTGTTATCCTTCTCCCGGACCTGAGGGCGATCAACGGGGCGGTAGAGAGCAAGATTGATCTGGAGGAACTGATCGAGGACACGGCTAGGGCGTTCCTGTCAGCCTCGAAGAGACCAGCGGCTTCCTCAGCCCCGCCTCCAGCGCAGGAACTACACGCAGGCCCATCCACGACAAGTCGGCCGGGTACAATGGAGGTACCGGTGAATAAAATGACGGACATGCTGAAGGATCTGCGGATACTCCTCAATTGGGTAATGGCGCAGCCTGCGGCACAGCCCGCGGCCCAGCCAACAATCCAGTCAATGGATCCGCCCCCGTCCCCTTGGCGCAATGAGCCTCCCCACGTGGGGGGGGGTCCTCGGCCTGGTAGCGGACCCTTGCAAGGGTTCTTGGCCCGAATCTGTACATATTGTGGTGACAGGAGACATTGGAGGTCAGGTTGCGCGGAGTTGACCAGGGATATGGACAAGGGATTGGTCCGCGCGTCCGGATCAACTTTCATATTTCCAACGGGTGAGCCAGTAAGTCTTGGGCCCGACCACCCGTGCCCATTGGACCAGGTCAGGACGAGAGCGCAGTCTGCAGGGGCCGCTCGGGTGTCGCTTGGGATCGTCACCGGGCCCGGAACGTGGCGAGCTCCGCGAGTGGAGGCGGAGGTTAGGGCGTTGGCGGCGGACGAGCAAATCTTATCAGAGAAGATGGAGGTAGACGTGAAGGAGCGGCTGGCAACTAAAGCCCCGAAGACTGGTGCGCCAGGACCTTTGGGCAACACGCTGTCGGCCGGCTCCAGAGGAAGAAGGAAGGCCGCGGAATTGGTGCGGCGGGTGATGGGAAGCAAGATGCCAGTTCCTCTCATGCTACGGGAGCTGGCCGCGGTATCTCCGGTGGTCGTCGAAGAAATGGTGCAGGCGCTAAGGGAGTACGGGAGCTGCAGGGTTCCGGCAACGGTGCAGCGCGTGAACGCGGTGGAGGAGGGGGGGGAACGCGAGCCGTGCCCACCCAAGGCCGTGTCGGTCCCGCTTGCCTACGTCTCGATGAAGATCGCGGATTGGAAGGTGTGGGCAATGGTGGACAGCGGGTCAATGGTTAACTTGCTCCTGTCAAAATTGGTGGACGAGTTGGGGTTGGTCCGGAGGAATTGCACCATGGGATTGCGGGCGCTCAACGGTGGAGAGTGTTGGGTGGACGTGGTGGTGGAAGGAGAAGAGGTGGAGGTCGCAAAGGTCCGTAAGCCGCTGTCATTCCTTTTGGTGGAGTGCGGCGACGTGATCTTGGGTCAACCGTTTATGTTTGGGTTCTGGGCCCGGATGGCGTTCAACAAGGAGGAAGGGACGGAGGCGCTGACGGTAGAGGACGCGTCCGGGGCCAAGTTTGAGACGACGATCTCCGATCACGGGAAAGGGAAGTGGTTGCGGTCAGCGGCGGCTGGCAAGGAGACGGAATTCGACGGGGGGGACGGCTGCAAGGGCCGCCTCACGGGGGATTTTGCCTAGACGACCGTGGCAACCGCGCGGGACAGGCTCCTGTCTCGCGCGGGCGGCCGACTAGGGAGGAGCAGGGGGTGGAGGGAAGCGCGTGGAGGGCGCGGGTGGCAGAAGTAAGTTCTTTTCCTTGGTATGCGTCACCGGGAGGTACCGCGTTTCAAAAACCCTACCATAGTGCCACGCTCGTGAGCAAAGGCAAAAGCCGCGGGTTGATTGTTGCCAGGATCCATGACAACGACGACGGACGCGTGTGGATAGTTAGGTGTAACGCGGGGCGGTATAAGCCTGTGGCGCGAAAGGTCCGGCCTCGGAACAAACCAATGCCGCAGGGGCTGAACAGGCCCCTGAGACCAATCATCTGGTCTTGGGATCCCTGGGTAAGTCCATTAAAGACATTGGGGTGGGTAACCCGGTCAGCGCGGATCACGGATGAAAGGATTGAGGCGCTTAACTTTGGGCCGGCAGGGTGGTTGAGAGTGGAGGAAAAGTATTTGCTGGCATTGGTGTTGGTGCTTTGCAAGAAGGCGCTCGCCTTTGGGCCGGACGAGCGCGGATTGTTGAAAAGAGGAATCGGCAACCCCTACGTAATCCCTAAGGTGCCCCACGAACCCTGGCAAATCAAGCCAATTCCGATTCCCCGGACCGTACGGGAGCCCTTTCTGGAGCTGGTTCGGGAGCGCGTTAGAACGGGTTTGTACGAGCAGTCCACATCAAGCTACTCGAGCCCGATCTTTGCGGTGGTTAAGCAGGACGGGAAGACGCTGAGGATTGTCCATGACCTGCAGCGGCTGAATTCATTCACCATCTGGGACGCGGGATTGCCGCCGCGGGTGGACAAATTCTTGGAATTGATGGCGAGGCGCGCGTTTTACGGACTGGTCGATGTGATGGGGGGTACGATCAGCAGGAGCTCCACCACGAATTGCGGCCGTTGACCACGTTCAAAACAGGGCTGGGGCAAATGCAGTTGACGCGGCTTCCGCAGGGCGCGACGAACTCGGTGGCAGTTTACCAGGCTCAGATGACGTGGATACTACGGGACAACATCCCGGAGGGGGCTCTGATCTTCATTGACGATGCGGGGATCAAGGGGCCGAAGACGGACTACGGGGTGCGGTGTTGGAGGAAGCCCCAAGGATTCGCTGCTTCGTCTGGGAGTACGCGAGGACGTTGGAGCAGATCTTGTTCCAAATTGAGGAGGCAGGGCTTACGGTGTCAGGGAGTAAGTTGGAAGTTTGCTTTCCGGCGCTGGAGGTGCTGGGACACGTGGTGGGGGCCGACGGCCGGAGGATCGCGGAGAAGAAACGGAATAAATTCCTCGAATGGCCAACCCCACAGACGCCTTTGCATATCCTCCAGTTTTTGGGGCTGTGCAGCTACGTTCGCATGTTCATTGAGAGGTTCGCAGAGTTGGCGAGTCCGCTGTGGGCACTTACGCGTAAGGGTGCGGCGTGGGAATGGACGGCGGGGTGTGACGCCGCCTTCGCGAAGCTCAAGGAGATTGTGGGGCGCAACATCTTCCTCCGGGACCTTGACTATGAACTGGGAGGGATCCACCTGGCCGTCGACTCTAGAGAACTTGGCGCGGGAGGCGTTCTGACGCAGGAGGAGGATGGTAAGGATAGGCCGGTTCTTTATGAATCCGTAACCTTCAGCGCGACGGAGAGTTGGTATTTGCAACCAAAGTTGGAACTATGCGGGGTCACCAAGATCGTGCAAAGGCTGCAGCATTTGCTTTGGGGGGTGAATTTTGAACTCTTGGTGGACGCGGAGGCTCTGGCGCGGATGATCAATTCGCCGACGCTGACAAACTCCCTGATGACTAGGTGGGTCGCGTTCCTTCAACTCTTTGCCTTTAGTGTGGTCCATGTCCCAGGGAAGGTGTTCACAATGCTCAATGCGCTGTCGCGGTACCCGGGCAAGGATCCGTTTGAAGGGGCGGAACACTTGGACGTGGAATCTCCGATTATCCGGGTGGGCATGATGGAGACAGAGGTTGCTCTTCCGCTGCAGCAGTCCAGGCGTTACGCAACGTCGTGCTTCTTTCTGCAGGGTCTCCGATTTCCGGAAGGTACGTCGGAAACGGTATTTGGTGGGCAAAACGGCGGACGACCAACTTCTATTTGCAGGAGGGGCAACTGTGGCGGAGGTGCACCCCCGTGCCCCTGGTGGTCGCAACATTGAGGAGGGACCAGGAGGTGATTCTGCGGTGTCTTCATGACAACCTTGGGCATTGAGGCAAGATGGAAACGCAGCGGCGGGTGAAAGCGAGGTTCTGGTGGCCGGGGGTGGTACGCGCGGTGCGCGAGTGGGTGAAGTCATGCAAGGCTTGTCAGAGGAGGAGTTCTAGGCTCCCGAGGGAGGTGGGTCACCCTACGGGGGAGGACGCCTTGTTCGGACGTGTCTCCCTCGACGTGGTTCACATCAAGGCGGGGAAGTTTGCGTACCTGCTGGTCGCGCGGGACAACTTGTCGGGTTGGGTCAAGGGGCGTCCGCTGGTCAAGCTGTTGGCGGAAAGGGTTGCCCAGTTTTTGGAGGAAGATTGGTTCTCTCCAACTGGTCACCGTTGACGGGGGCGCGGAGTTCCGAGGCCACTTGATGGGGTTAGTTCAGAGCTGCGGGGCTAAGTTTGGGCGGGTCACGGAGTACTACCCTGAGGGTGCCGGGATGATTGAATGCGGCCACCAGCCAATCAAGGACGCGCTGGTGAAGATGTGTGGCGAAGACAGGAAGTGGTGGCAGGAGACCCTTCCGGTGGTCCTCTTTGCGGACAGGATATTGGTCAAGCGCTCAATGGGCTACTCGCCTTATGAACTCCTCTACGGACAGCGCCCGGTCCTTCCGGTGGACATCGAGCTGGAGACTTTCTTGGGCATTGATTGGTGGAAGATGAAGACCTCGGCGGAGCTCGTGGAGGCGCGCGCCAAACAGCTTCTCCGGTGGGATGAGACCCTGGCAAAGGCCACGGATAGGTTGCAAAAGACCAGGACGGCGTCGGTCCGCTACTGGGACGAGCGCTGTTCCCATTGTCTCCGGGATCCGTTGCGGAAGGGGGACTTAGTGTTGCTGTACAACCGTAGTTTGGAGTCTCAGTGGTGTAAGCTTTTGGCCAACCAATGAAACGGCCCCTTCTGCGTGGCATCCAAGTTTGAAGGCGGGATTTATCAACTCAAGGAATTGGATGGGGCGCCGCTCAAACGGAAGGCAGCGGCTTTGCACGTTGTAGGACTCCAAACGGTGCTAAGCCGTGGCAGTTCTGTGGAGGGGAAAGGTGCTGTTTAGGCTGCCCTCCTAGGAGTTACAATAATATTTAAATGTAACCGGAATCAAGGTCCAGAACCTTATGGATGAGAAATCAAACTAAGAGAAGAGGATAAGAGTTGTTGGTAGCGATGGAAACAACACTATCTGAGACAAGATGGTGCAGGGAAATACTTGAACAAATAAATCAAGGTTTGTTCAGAGTTCAATAGAACAAGGCAGTTGTAAGTAACAACTCCCACAAGCTAATAACTCTGGTCGTCAGCAGCTGATTAGGAAAGATCAACTCAATCCCAACCAACCTCCAGGTTCTCAATGAACCTGCCCAACTCTCCGCAATCAAGCGCTTGAAGGGTACCAGATAACTGTGGGAGGCCGAACAAAACAAAAGCAATTTGTTTATGAAGCTCTAGAAGCAAATTAATAACAAATTTGAGCAAGAAGATCCCAACACTTCTCAAGGAACTCAAAAATAGCGTGGCAAAATTCAACCTCAAAGAAGAAGGGAGGTATAACACTCCAGGTTTTAAGCTTAATAAAACCTCTTCAATCAAACGTGATTGGTTCCAGAAAGATGATCAAGGAGAGATCAAGACCAGTATGGTCGGAAAAAGGGATCAGAGTGGTATAACACACTCAAGAATTCAGGCAGATAGGAATTCTTCTTCAACCAGCAAGGCTATTGGTTGGTGATAAGGATCAAGGTCACAAAGGACAGAGTTTGAGTATGGAGGCTCAAAGGATCAAGAGGGCAATCATGGATATACCCGGATAAAATGGCTCAGATAGGTGGGGAAGGAAGCCCACAGATAAGTTGATTACTGATGATGGTCTCTTAGAATGGATTGGATCCCTTCTTTTTCTGCTGCTGGGCCAAAAAGGCAGGGGTGAGCCCCTCCTTTTATAGACATGAGGCCCTGTATACTATGTACAAGAGAAATTTACAAATAGGTGCGGAAAGAAAAAAAAGAAAAAATGAAAACATAAAAAAAAAAAAAAATTACATGAGAGAAAAAAGAGATGTCGCCCACGTCGAGAATGACCGGGGAAAACCAGATGGACACCCGCGACAGTGGTCGTGGGTGTCGACAATGGTTGTCGCCGCCCAATTGGCGGCAACAACAGAGTGAAGGTTCCGACAGCCGCGAGCGGTTGCTCGCGGTCGTCGGTCGGATTGGATCTGAGGATGATCGAGTAAGACCTTGGTGGGATCAATGAGTCTAGGGTTGAAGGGGATCGTCAAAGGTTGAGAAGATGGCTCTTTGGGTTGATCCTGGTAGAACTTGACCGTAAAGTTGATTGTATCATCGACCGATTTGGCTGGAAATTCGTTCTTGCGGTATCCCAGGGCTCGACTGACGTATAAGATCTCCAAAATCGTCCTCCGGATCACGGGCAGGGTGTAGGGTTAAACCTTGGGAGCAATGAGTTGAGAGACCGGGGTGCGTGATAAGGTACACATGGTCAAGAAGGTGGCATTCCAGAGGTTCTTAGTCCATCGAATGGGTTGGATGTGATCGACGGCCTCGGCGGTACCTTTGCCGGCCTTGAGGAGTTGTTGGAGTAAGGATACGAGTTCTCTACCGGACCGTAGCCTCTGATCGCGAGCGGGACCGAGGAGTGGGGTACAATCGGAGGAGAGTAAACCTTTGACGAATCGATTACAAGGACCAAGGTGGGAGTCATGGTGGGGACAATCAATAGAATCTAGGGAGAATCCTTCACCCTCGTAGAGACCGAAGACGATTCGATCCTGTGGGCCATGGAGGAGGATGGGAGCGATGGAAGAGGGAGGCATGAGGCCTGTCCTAGACCGGTAGGACAGGGAGGAGTTGAGAGATGGGGGGAAATGAAATTAACCATAGGGGTACAACTGAAATTTGATTTTTTTTTTTTTTTCGCGGTGTCCCGGATTGGTCACCACAACGTGAAGCGCTTTTTTGCGCGCCGCTCCACCTCCTTCAACAAGACGGCTGGCGATGGCGCGGACGCGCGGGACAAACCTGGGAGTCCAGAATCGATGGGCGGGTTGGGTTTGTCGGTTGAGGAGGAGCCCGCGCTTGACGCGCCTCCCCGGAGGAGTGAAAGGCTACGAGTCGCTGGGGACAGTCGTCAAGTCGGAGGGGGGCGCGAGTAGAGCAAAAACCTGATTTGGTGAGGGGGTTTTCTAGCCGGTTCACAGCCGGGATGACTAGACACCCCAGAATGTCCGTTTTCCTATTTCTTGTGTAAACTGGTTTTGCAAATTGGTACTGGTGTCCGCTATGTTTTGTTTTTCTTTAGGGACGCGGGCGCGGCGCAAGCCAGACCCTTGAACACGAGGACGAGCCCCGCAGATGGGCACGTGGGACGAGGAGCGGAGGCCCCAGATATAAAAAAAAAAAAAAAAAAAAAAAAAAAAAAAGTAATCTTTTTCTTTAAGGTTTGGATCTTTTTCTGTGTTTTTCTCTTGACCTGTTGTCTTGTGTATGAAGTAATGGGTGCGGATTATGGGTGGAACACGCGCGGGACGAGTCTGATTTGGTGAGGGGGTGTTCTAGCCGGTTCACAGCCGGAACAGCTAGACACCCCAGAGTGTTCGTTTCCCTTATGTTCTCTTCCTCTCTCTTGGATAACGGTGTGCGTGCGCTGGTGTAGGTTTGTTTTGTTTATTTCAGGGTGGGTACGGGGAACTGTGTGGCAGTTTGGCTGGGGCGGACCAGGTACCTTCCGGAAAACTTCGTTGGCTCAGTGCACGGGCGGGGCGCGGATCTCAATTTCGTCTCAATTGCACTCTCACTCATAACGCGCGTACGCGGAATTCTCTCAAGGCTCTCAAAAAATTGCGCGGCAAAAGTCTTTCTTTGCAAAAAAAAAGAGGGCGCCGAATAGGAACTATAAAAAAAAAAAAAAAAAAAAAAAAAAAAAAAAAAAATTTTTTTTTTGTTATAATAATAATAATAATAGTGGGAAAAGGGGGGGCAATCCGTCTAAGTCAAGCGGATCCTCATCATATCCTCCGCGTCCGCGCGAGCCGCCGCGACCAGGGTTTGGAAGGCCGCCAAGAGTTCCCAACGGTCATCAGTGGTGTGGGCTCAAGGGACCGCCAGGAATTGCCGGAGTAGCCCATCCGCGTCGTCCACCATTGCATCGAACCTCGCAAGCGGGAGAGCCGGGAGGACAGGAATGTCCGGAATCTCGGGCCGGTTGGGGGGAGGCGGGACCGGGGAGAAGGCAGCCTCCGGGGGACCATCTGGACCGCTCGGACCGACAGGAGGCAACGAGGGGATAACGATGGGTGACGCGGGCGGTTGAGGGGTGCCTCGCAGGGTTGGGGGCCTCTCGTCCAAGTCCGACGAGTGATAGGAGGCCGGAGGAGGGGTCGGGCTCGGGGCCGGGGCTGGGGGAGCCGGAGCTGAAGCAGCCGGAGCTGGAGGAGGAGCGGGAGCCGGAGGAGGACCAGGGGCACAACGCCGGAGAATCTTGTCAAGGCGCAGGTCCCTCGCGCCTTGCATCACTCAAACCCGGTCCGTCCAGAATGGCATGGCCGCTCGGAACGCCGCAAAGTTTGGGTAATCCTCCTTGCGGGGAGGTCCAGCGCGACAGTAGGGAGGGGTGGAGTCGCGGTTTGAGCTTGGGCAGGGACGGCCAGGGGGCGATCCAGGAGGGGTCCACGAGTGCTCCAAGACTGAGTCATTGTCAGAAACCACAAACGAGTCCAGACGGGCCCTCTTGCGCGGCCGGGGACGAGAGCCGGATGCGGGTGGAGGGCGTGGCATACCCTTCCCCAACGAGCAGCGGCGGTGAACGCGACGGCAGGAACCGCAGGCACGTCAACCGGGGACAATCGTGCAGACTAGCCCGTTCTGGGCACAGTAATTGCAGGGGATCATGGCAATGGCAGGGAGCGGAGGACGAGCGGGGCTAAGACGGCTAGGGTAGGGTTGGACTGGGGAGGGGGTGGGAGTGGTTCGGTAGGTGCGGCAGGGGCGAGGTGGTGATGGAAGGACCTCTGGGGACAGAACTCAACTTGGGGGGGGGTGTGGTGTCGTATTTATAACCCCGGATCAAGAGCTGCGTCGCGGGCTGCGCGCTCAGCAGTTGGGTAGGTCGGGCTCAGCATCTGGCGTGTGCGCGGTCTCAGCGGTGCCTGCTGCGGGCTCAGCAGCAGTCGCGGCGGGCTCAGCAGTAGGGGCTGCGGGGCTCAGCACCAGGTATGGGTCGGGCCTACCTCAGGCGGCGCCGGACCGCGACCCGCCCGGAAGAAGCGGACCAAGTGATGGAGCCGGCCCAAACAAGCTTGCGGGTGGCTAGTCTGGAACGCAAGGGCGGGGCGATCATGGGCTATACGCGCTGGGGAGGCCTGCGCAGGCATAAGCGTGGGCCGACCTGCGGATTGCGGTATTCGCAGACGGCGCGGACGGAAACACGGGGGCTCCGAGTAGGGCGGGGCGGAGGGCCGCGCCATGAGAAGGACGAACCGGGCTACGTTAATACCAAAGGGCGCGGGTGATGGCAAGGGATGGAGGGATAGGGTTGGGCTAGGGTTCTGCGGCTTAGGGTTGTATATTTCATCACTTGTTCTTGTTTTTTGTGGTTGTACTTAGGCTAGGGTTGAGGGGGGGGGACTTAAGACCTCACCCTCAACTCCGGGTTGGGGGGATCATCACCTAACGGAAGGAGAAGGAAGGAATTTCATCATATCATCATTCTCTCTTCTTAAAACTCATCGCGCCCAATCATCTTACAGACGCTAGACCAATAACTTCTGGAACTCAGGAAAACTTGCAAAGGTAACACTTCTTAAGTTTCCACACCGGCTGTTGGTGCTGCAAGGGCCGGGGCCAATGGCCATGGCTCCCTTGCCTCCCCTTGCCCGCCATTGCAAGGGGCAGGTGAGGGCAGCTTGTAGCAACCAGCTTCCACCCAGGCTGGTTGCATCAAGTAAACCGGCGGTGGGGGTGAATTGACCACCCCCCAACCAACCCTAGGTGGTTGGGGCAGTGAGGAGTTATCCAGGAATTCATTGAGCATACCCTGTTCCTGAAATTTATTTAAATTTCAGGAAAAGGGTATGCTCAATGAATTCCTGAAGTTGAGTTCAGAAATGGGTAACAGGGTTAACCCACATAGCTTTGGCCAAGCTATGAATTCTGATGAGAGAGCTAACTGGAAGAATGCTATTTTTGAGGAATTTGATTCTCTAGAAAATAATAGTGTCTTTGAAGTGGTTGAGCAGGATTCTGTTCAAAAAGGAAAGACCATTGTGGGGTGTAGATTGGTTTGACACAAGAAGTTTGACACAAATGGAGTTTTCAAAAGACTCAAAGCTAGATGCGTTGCACAGGCCTTCAAGCAGAGAGAGGGTATCAATTAACAAGAAACTTTCTCAGAAACTGGAAGGCTTCCCACCTTCAGGTAAATTGTTTCTCTGGCAGTGGAGTTGGGTGAAAAAATCAGACAAGCTGATTTTGTAACAGCATACTTGAATGCAAAACTTGAAGAGGAGGAGACTGTTTATATTTCAATTCCTGATTGTTTTCCTGAATGGTTAGTAGAGACTAAACCAGAAACCATGAAGAAAATCTGTGTTAGAAGTTTTCTTTCAGCAGAGAAAGGGGAATATGTCCTCAAGCTGTTTAGATCCCTTTATGGATTGAAGCAAGCAGCTAGGTAGTGGTATAATACCATGAGTTAGAAACTAATACAGATTTGTTTCAAGATGCTTGAGGCTAACCCTTGTCTTTTTGTAAGAAAGGATGCAATTTTGTTTGTATGGGTTGATGAAATTATCATTAATGGAAATTGTAAAGAGAGATTCATGGAGACACTCAAAAATGAATTCAAGATAAAAGATCTTGGTCTGGAACAACAGGTGCTAGGAATGAAAGTCAGTAAGAGCAAGAATTTTATTAAGTTAGACCAGAGCCATTACGTGGCAGCTGTTCTTAAGAAATATGGCTTAGAGGATGCAAAGGAGTGTGGTACTCCCATGAAGTCAAACATTTGTTTAGAGAAGTCTACATATGAGGAGTATCTGGAGTTTGTTCTATCTGGGAAAAACTAAAGTTCAGCTGTTGGATTGCTTAATTATTTGGGGCAGTTTACAAGGCCTGATATTGCTTTTACAATTGATTTCTTGTCTCAACACTTAGAGAAGCCAAGCATGAGACATTGGTCAGTGTTTGAGAGAGTTATGAGGTATCTTAAAGGAACGCACTGTCTGGGACTATTGTTTACAAATTCAGCAAACTTTGATTTGGATGGTTATTCCAATGCAATTTTGGCAGATGGTAACACTAGGGAATCAACAAGTGGTTTTGTATTCTTCTTAGGTAAGAATCTGGTGTCATGGATGTCCAAGAAGGTATTGGAAATAAGTCTTTCATCAACAGAGGCTGATTATTGATCTTACTTAGCAGCTTCACAGGAAGCAAAATGGTTGAGAAAATTCTTAGAGGATACACATAAGCCACAAGGGTTTGCGTTGTTGTATTCTGATAACCAGAGTGCCATTGCATTGGCGCAAAACCAAGTTTTCCATGCAAGAACAAAACATATTAATGTTCACTATAGCTATATTTGCGATGCAGTTAACTGAAAGGAGATTGTGTTGAGGTACATGCACACTGGAGCAATGATTGCGGATATCTTGACTAAGGCTTTAGATAGGAACAAGCATCAAGGCTTTGTGACTAAAATGCGGATGTCACCCCTTTTGGATTTAGGGGGTGTGTTAAAATATGTTTGCACTTATGCGCGTGCTACGTATAAGTGTAATACAAATGGGATGCACATATGGGCCTCTCCGGCCCATTGGACACTCACACCGACCATATGGGCCTGTGTGGATGTCACGGATTTGGGGAAACTGGACTCAAAACATGTGAAACAGCCCCATTGGTACATGGGCCCTAACGGGCCCGGTGAGGTATATGAGCAAATACAGGCAGATGGGCTTGTATGGGCATAATTGGGCCCAAGGTTTATTTTGGACATAATTGGCAAGACAGGCTGGCCTGCCAAAGTATGGTTTACTTAGTTTTTGGGCTTGGGGCGGCCAATTGGGGCCTCCGCCTGTGTGGCAGCGCAGTTGGGGCCGCTGCCCGTGTTGCGGCCTGCTTGGGGCCGCCGTTTTTGCCTTTGGCCCATCTATGGGGCCCAAAGGCCCGAGCGGGGCTGTTTTCATAGCTTTTGAGCCAATGGCTTCTGCCGCGCTGGGTGGCGACCAGCTGTTGGTGCTTCAAGGGCCAGGGCCAATGGCCACAGCTCCCTTGCCTCCCCTTGCCCGCCATTGCAAGGGGGAGGTGGGGGCAGCTGGTAGCGACCAGCTTGCCACCCAGGCTGGTTGCATCAAGGCAACCAGCAGTGGGGGGGAATTGACCACCCCCCAAACAGCCCTAGGTGGTTGGGGTGGTGAGGAGTTAGCTGTTTGCAACCAAGCAACCAGCGGTGGGGGGGACCTGACCGCCCCTTTGCCAAGGGGGAGGAGCGACTGGGCTGAGGGGATCTAACCACCTCCCAGCCCACCATTCTATGACAACTCCCTGCGGGTATTGAATCCCATGGCCCATGGTAGGGGGATTTGACGGCCCCCTCCATGGATCTGTGAGAAAGAGGGGGGGGAAAGCATGTCCGCTGGTCACACCCCCCCCCCCCATATGGGTCTGAGACTGGACCCAGGTGTGTCCTGGGTCCCACCTGGTCATTTGTATGGCCAGGGGCTGGTTGCATGAGGCAACCAGCCAGTATGTGAGGTCAGGTATTGAACAGCACAGGGGCTGGTTCAGTCCCATAATGGTGGAAACACCAGAAAGGACCAGAATAGGCTGGTTGTAAGGGTACAGGGACTGATGCCATGTGGGCTGATGTAGTCCAAACCAAGTAACAAGGCCAAATGACGTTGATTGGATGGCTTTGGGGGATGAGTTTTGGATTTTGACCATGAAAAGTTGAAGGTAAGTTATAATGCCAAAGAGAGATGAAATGGAAATTATAAGACTACAAAGACCAAAGGTGAAGAGGTAATACTTGTAAAGCAAAGTGGAACTGATCTGAAGAGGAGGAAGGGAAAATCTAGTTTAGTTGTCTGGAAAACAGATTTTTTCATTCATGGTCCAAGGGGAGGACCAGTATTTAAGCATAAATAGAGAACCCCAAAGAGGACCTGAGGAAGCAGGTTAAGCACAACTAGAGAGCCCCCAGAGGGGGCCTGAGACAGGAACAGTAGGATAATGAAGATGGTAAGATAGAAACAAAGGTAACTCAATTTGTTAAATTCAGAATACAAACATAAAAAAGACAACAGGATGCACAAGGATGCAGACCTTGGATTTTTTGGAAGATCAAGGGTTGAGGAGGGTGGAGTGTTTTTCAGGCTGATTTATGATACTTCTCAAAGGTTTCAATTGAAGTAGTTCAATCAATTGATTGCAAATGAATGACTGGAATAGGGTTGGATGTGTGATTTGAGTGGGAATCAAGCTTCAACCTCCAAAGCCTTGAGGTGGGCAATACTGATTTAACATTTTGAGGGATGGCAGTGAATTTGAAGATGGAAGGTGAGGATTGATTTGATTTAGATTGGTAGAATGAATCAGATGATAATGGGTTGGATTCATTGGCTTGGTGGGGGTTATTCCAAATCGCCTTCTCACCTGTTGGTCAACCAGGGTGGGGGGTGCACATGTCCTCCAGGCTACCCCCCCCATAGTTTCCTGGACCAAAATTGGGGTCAGTCAGCTCCAATTTGAGGTCCTGCCCTACTATGAGGTGAACCACCTCACCCACCCTCATCAACCAGAACCACCCACCACCACCCACCACCCACCACCACCACTCATCACCACCAGCCACCACCCACCACCACCCAGCTCATCCACCATGACAACCACCCCATCGGTAAGTCACCTTTTTTTTAAAAAAAAAAGAAGAAGAAGAAGGTATTCCTTGTTTGTAGATATCAATCTTGATGGAATTGAATGAAGGAATTTCTGGTAATGAAAGATGGGATTTAAAATTTATTCCTTTATATCCTCTGACAATAAAATTACCAGTTATTAATAGTTGAACTTTTGATTCTGCATTATTTTTCTTTGGTTTTTCCATCCATTTTGTGATTCCTGGGTGCCATCCTGAAACATGGTTTTTGGTTGTGACGAGCTTGGTGTTTCAGGCGATTCCAAGGAGACACAACATGCATCAAAAAATTTCTTAGTGGAAAAAGACACAGGAAAACAAACTCAAATGTTACTTCTCAATCCAAAAGTAAAAAAAAGTTGAAAAGTGCAAGAAGATAATTTTTACAAGAGTTTTATAGTCCAATTGTGAAACTTTGGGACAATCTTGAGCCTAATCATTTTTTCTTACCATTCATGTGCCCTGAAATGCCATTCAATTCTGTCACAAACCACCAGTTTCAGGATTACTTTGTTCTCAAATACCACAGTTTGAAGGCCCCCAAAAGTACTCCACAAATGGATACTTTGTGCAGGATTGTCTCTGACTTTTACCAGATGGCAAAGATGGCATTCAATCAGCAAAAAAAAAAAAGCATCCTTAAATTGCTGTATGCATGCCATTGGATTTTGTGCTGGAAGTTATAAAGGTTCTTCTGCAGTTTTTTCCATTTGCTTATGTCAGATTTTGTATGAAACTTCAAAAAATTGATCCATGTTGTCTTCAAAAAAAATAGGAGTCTATTTTTGCAAAATGTCAAGAAGGATGATGAACTGTGGGAGCATTTTCCTGAACACAACATATTTTTATTTGAAAGAATCTAATCACTGGGTACTTCAGCTCATGCTAAAAACATGAAACTTTTGGATCAATATCTAATCCCCAACTGGTCTTCATCTGAGTGGATGGAAAAAGAGTGAGATTTCGGCATGTTTTCAAATGTGGTTGTGACTTTTGATGACTTCTCAAACAAGCCCCATACTGATAAGAATGACTTAAATGGTTTTACATGTGGGATATTTTTGTGAAACAACAGATCTACAGGACTGCCTATCCTTCCTCCCTGCAATTATTTGGGTGATTGTTTATCTTTTCCAAAACTTAGTTGCATTGTTGACCTTCCAAAAGCTGAAGGCATTATTGAAATTCTTTGGCAGACTCAGTTTTTTGATCATCAGAATACATTTCCTCCTCCTAGTTTTAAAACCTCTTCAACCCATACTTACATTGGCTTCTCATTCCAAATTAATAAAAAATTGTTTATTTAAAACTCCATGATTTTAGTTCTTCCAAAATTGATGCAAGAATTTTGGGGAAGAACGCCCAGTATGGTTGATTTTTTTGTTTCTATTGTATTTTTTTTCATTATTGAAATTTTTATCTAATCAATAAATCAGTAATTGAGCAATCTACTTGAGTGCCTTCACTATTTAGAAGCAATGAAGTGATGAAGGGATGTGATGAAAGTGGGGATGAAGTGATGAGAAAATAGATGTAATGAAAGCAATAATTTGATGAGTTTGATGAAGCTATGAGAGCATTAAAGAAGAGTGATGAAGAAAACAGGATAGGAATGGAGGTTGAAACCCGGGTTGATGATGTGAAATGATGGGTTGGGTTGGTGAAACCCTTTAAATACTTTATTTGAAAAACCCCATTTATTTTCAGGTAACTCTGACAGGTCTGATGTGAAATAAGTGGGTTTTTTGATTTTTAATGGTGGGTTTGAAATGGTTGATTTGGGTTGAAACCCACCATTTAAAATGGCAGGTTCTCTTAACTCTGATATGCCTTCATTTGAAATTTTTTCTGTGGTAAAGAATCCTCCCATTGCTTAATTTTAATAAATCATTTTGTGCTTGAGTGACAATTTTTTCTGTAACCAGGGCTGGTAGTCAACACATCTGAGGTTGGTGATTGCATGCCTTGTTGACTAGGCCTATTCCCACACAATTTCATGTCTTTTTTTTATTCCTGCTCAGGCCAGAACTAGTTGAATGCATTTTTCCATCTTAATAAATTTCACCTCCTCTTGCTTTGCCAAATTTCAAAAAGAAACCTGCCTCTTGCCTTGGTGTTAGCATTCTCCCTCAAAAAACAAAAGAACTTGCCCTTTTGGGCAGACCAGGGATGTTGATCAACATATCTAAGTGAGGATATTGACTTTTTTTGTTCTTTTTCCTTTCTTTCCCCTCTTTGGTCTTTTGTCATCTTTCAGTTCAAATATTCTTCATTTTTGAAATTTGAAAAAAAAAATTGGCTTGGCTTTCTGTATGTTCCCTGATGGAAAGTAGAAGTATAAAACATAAAATTACACCAACATTGGTAATTAAATAAGAAACCAACAGAAAAAAAGCCATGAGTTGATATAAGGAATGATTTTTACAGTTTATGAGCATGGTCTGTTAGTTTTATCCTAAATACATGTTTATGCATTTAATTTGACGCAGTGAACAAACCCAGTTTTTGACATGTTAATTAAAATTAAATTCTGGAAAAAATCAGCCTCTTCTGGAATTTATGAAGTTAACTTTGAAGGAATTCCCAAAAACCAACTGCAGTAATTTTTGAATTATGTGTGCACTGCTTGTGAAGCAACAGCTTTGCTCATATCTTGCTTTCCACTGACAATCAATTATGAAATAATGTGTCTCTAGTCAAAATATTTCTCCATCTGCTGAAAGTTAATCATGAGATACAGCATTCCATAACCCTGAGATATCAATTGGATACAGAAATGCCCCCTGCATACAGGTGGCGGCCATTTTTCTGTGGTGTTTATCACTCTCTGTAGCTAAAGGACTGAAAGGTCCCTGGTATCAGAGATCTGACGGGAATCCTGAGACATCTTATAAAGAATTAGCAACCAGAAGCATCTAGACCTCAACAATCAAAACGTGTTCCTCAGAAATTTGCCTTTTTCTCAAAATGAATACTACAAAATACAGCTATCTGGAGCCTGTTTCACATTTTTTTTCACCAGAATTATTGCCTCATTTAAATTTACCCTCCCATGCTGAAAAATTTCATGAATAGAGACTCAGAGCAGCTCTCAGGGGAGGCCTGAGCATCCCATGATGAATTATTCATCTATTTCAGGGGCTCTTTTTCACTTTCTATGTTATATAGAATGGCATCTTCCTGGGAAATATTCATAGCCTACCCAATTAAATACCCAAACTAAATCATTTGTGAACCAGAAACTATAAAAAAATGAGATAAAAATCCATTCAAGCCTTCATTATTGATATTTTGAAACAAAACCAGGTTTCCTGAAGAAATTTCTTGAAACAGACCTGTTAATTAGCACCCATTGTTAAATAATGGGGATAGTTTTTGATTAATTGTCTTATATATAAGGAAGGGAAAAAGAGAAAAACCAACCAAGCCTTTTTATTCTCAGATACCTGTGGGAAAAGACATCCTCAGGTGCTCCTGCCCATTCAATCATTTTTGCAAACCCTTAATACTTCAACTGGAATTTGGCTGAAAATTGTTGATTACAAATTGGTGAATTCTTAAAAATAATTCAATCCAAATGGGAATATATTTCCAGTTCCTGAAAATTTCTGATCAAAGACCTATTTCAAGTCTCAAATAAACCAGGAACTAATTCAAAAATTATTGTGCAGACTTCTGATAGTTTGGAAGGGCAGGCAATTCATGACCACCTGAGCTTCCCTCCATTTATTCAAGAATACTTTTAAAACTAAAATACCCTTGAATTGACTGCCATAAAGCTATTTAAATAATCATAACTTATAACTTTGAGCATTTAAAGCTTCAGGTCTATCAAGCTTGAGACTGTGGAACTCCAAGCTGCACAGTACCTATGGTGTGTTGACTATATTTACCAATCTTTCCCCTGCCTGAAAATTGGTACTTGGGGCCCCTCTTGTTGGACTGGTGAAATATTTTTTGGCTTTCTGTGTTTTATTTTGTTAACAGGAACTTGGGGTTGGTATTTGTTGGTGTTTTCCTTTTTTTTACTCACTGGTACTTGGTGGCACACAGCTTCAAATATTTTGTAGATCAATTTTGGTGGGGCATTCACAAAAGGAGATTTTTCTTTTAAATTTTCCTGATAACTTGTATCATAGTCCAAAACCAAATTAATGATATTCTTGAGAGTTTTCCTTGAGAGCCATCATACCCTTCCAGTTTTTCCAGGAGGGATGAACAAATTATTTTTCAAAACTGGAAGCAAAAGGGCTATTGCCCCATCCAGAGAATTTGCTCATGATTGATCAAAATTAAGTAGTGTGGGTTTAAGCATAGCCAAATTTTGTCATCTTCAATCTCACCGTTTCAATTTCAGGCTTGAAAAATTCCAGTGTATTTTGTAAGAGGGTTTGAAGTTTTTCTGTAAAGCAGGGCCATGATTTTTATAGTAGATAGGTATCTTGCTTCAAATTTCCAGCCAGATATTGTTGGATCCATTGATTTCCACTTCCATAGAGGTAGGAGAATTCAAATAGTATCTCAATCTTCCCCATTACAAAAGATCCTTGAGAATTCGCAAAAGTTATTTGACCCAATTGGAAGAATGGTTGAAGTTTGATGGGGTTCCTACCTTAAAATTTATCAGTGTCATTCATGGAAAGAAATTCTTTTTAGTTTTGTATCTGATGATCATTTGCTATTGCCACCTCTTCTCAGCACACCTATCTAATAAATTTTTCTCTTTTATGTTTGAGTTACCTGTAGTATATCTCAATCAATTCTTTTTTCATTCCTGTATGATGGTTACACCTTGAGATGCCACTATCACTTTGATTTCTGCATAATTGTTGTTATGTAGGCCAATTTTGTTTCTGTAATTTATAGTCTGCCTGCCACTCCCTCTACTACATGTAAATTTACCTTCAATAAAAATTTTTAAATGAATTTGAATAGATTTGATTGAAAAAAAAGCCAAGGAAAGAAAGAGGGCTGAACATAAAAACCAATGATTTTGATGAGGACCAACAATACAGTTAAGGATTGAATGAATGAAGTAGGAAAAAATTCAGGCTAAGTCTTACCAGGCAAGCATGGAAGGAAAGGTGCAATTGAATGAAATTGACAAAGGGGTTTGAGAAGGTTGAGGGTGAAAGCGTAGTTGATTTAAGTGAGATGCATGCTGTGAATGTTGAAAGATAGATGAGAGAGATGAGGTTGGTTGAATTTCAGTGAGCGTAGTGAGGTTCAAGTGATGAGATTGGATTGATTGAGTCAGTTTGTTGAATGAGTTGGGGATAGCTGATTGCAATGTTGTGTATTTGTTTTCATTGTATTTGGTTAGAGGTTTATTCCGCGCGTGCTTGGGATTTTTTGGGTCAGAAAGGAGGAATATATTTAATCCCAAAACCCCTCCATGCCTGGTAAGACTTAAGGAGGTGACAACAAAAAAATAATTCTAAAAAATTAGATGTGAAATAATAAAAAAAAATATATCCAAAATCAGTAAAAAAAAGGATTGATTGTAGTACGTTTAACATTGCCTGTATAGTACTCAATTAGAAAATTAAGACTTTGAGTAGAGCAGGATTTAGTGAAAGCATTTGCAGGCATATTCTCAGAGAGAATTAATTCTAAACTTATTTTATTTTTATTCAGCTTGTCTTGCATTCCCTTGGTCTTAAGATCCAAGTGTCAAGTCCTCAAATTTTATCCATATTTTTCAATCTTGTTGTCAAGTCTGCTGTCGTCAATTTTTAGCGGGATGGTTGAAAAGTTGAGTTCAAATATATCCTTAAGTAGTGCCTTCATCCCAGTTGCTTCATGGAATCCTTATACTAAATCATTTAGCTTGGCATCTGTTGATGCCCAAGAAATGTTCCTTTGCCTACAACTATTCCAAGATACTAGACTTCCAGCGACAAGAAATAGATAGCCCAATTGTGATTTCCGCGTATTTGGATTGTGGTCCCAGGATGCTTTGGTAAATATTTACAACAGACCTTTTGAGCATTGAATTTCAGTTTCAGTTTTTTAGACTTTGTGTTTTTGAGATAGCTCCAAGTCTGTTTTAGTTCATTCCAATGAGTGAGCCCAGGTTTTGCGGAAAATCTATCTAAGCTGGGTACCGCAAAGCTTACATCTGGCTGGTTATAGCAAGCTATGTTCTTTAGGAAACCAATGGCAGAGCAAAATTTGATGTTCAGTTGCTTAAATGTTTTGTGTTTTTCGTCAGTAGCTTGACTGAGTTTCAAACCAGGCATTAAAGGTGAAGAAATTTCTTTAGAATTGGTAAGTCCCAATTCTTCTATTCCTGTGTAGATGTGGTTTGTTTGATCAAGGTAGATTGCCTCTTCTTCAATATTTATCTTCATGCCTAAAATTGTCTGAGGAGCTTGAGAAGTCAAGCCAAGAAACTTCTTCAAAAACTCATTTTTGAACTTGGCGGCATTTCCAACTAAAATCAATTTTTCAAAATGGAAGAAAAGCCTCAAAGAACCATCCGGGGAAATATATAGGCAGGGATTGCATTTTGATTTGGAAAAACCAATGCTTTTGAACCACTCCATCAAGGTTTCTACCAATTCTTTGGCAATTTTTTCGAGCTGTGCAGTGATTTGTTGAGTTTCAGTTATTTGCTAGTTCAGTTGGATCCCTTTGGAGTCTTGATGATAATTTCTTCATCCATGGGAGCGTGAAAAAACGTGCTTTTAAAATCAAACTGGTGAACCAGTTTTTAAAGCATAAAGAAGTAGCAATTTGAGAGTCAATGGCTTGCCGGTTGGGGAAAATGTATCAAAATAGTCTTATCCTTCAATTTGGTCAAAACCCTGAAGGCAATGCCTGCCATTATACTTAACAGGATCCCCATTACAATTTTCCTTGATCCTATATGCCCAGGTGGTCTTTAAGCAATTTGTAGGAGGAGGTCTGTCATAGTTTTCCCAAACTTCTAGGTTTTTGATTTTCAATAATTCTCTGCCCATGGCTTAAACCCACTTTACACACTCTTTTCACGCGATAGCTTTCTTTCAGCTCTTTGTTTCATAGTGGTGATAGAATCCGTAGCGTTGAGGACAATGTAGAGTTGAGCTATTTTTTAAAGTTTGTGTAGAGGGCACTGGATGACTGACTGTTGTTTTGATGCTGCTTGATGGATCTTTAGGAGCAACCCTATTACCTACTTCTCTGTTGGGATCCAATAAATCTGGCCCAAGTTCAGAGTTCTGCCCTGACAAATTGGAGTCTTCCTTCCCAGGGTTCCTTTGGCATTCCATTTGAGTGCTTTTTGAACAGGTTGTGTTGCCTTTTCTTCTATTGTCTGTGGAAGTTGCAGTTGATTGACAAATTCCTTGAAAGGGTACCAGGGTGATTCTCCTTTAGAGTACTCCATCTTGAGAAACAGTACATGTTTTGTTGAGATGAGGGATCCTTCCTTTGTTAGAACTCTATAAAAAAGAAGTTGAGGATTAAAGCCAACTAATAGTGCCTCTGCCCCCTTATGGTCAAATTTTAAAGATTTTCTTCTTTTTGACAAAAGATAGATGCAGGGATTACCTAAATGTTGAACAAATGAAGTTTGGAGTGAGTAGCCATGTACTTGCTTCCAGGGAGATTCTTCATTCTCCTTTTGA
The DNA here is from genome assembly GCA_025617555.3 of Puccinia polysora. NCBI lineage: Eukaryota > Fungi > Basidiomycota > Pucciniomycetes > Pucciniales > Pucciniaceae > Puccinia > Puccinia polysora. Next base: position 8,405,620 of record CM062641.1, read on the forward strand.
GGAATCTGATTCAACATAAGGCAACTACCTTTTATTATCTTGTCCCATGCATTGGTAGTAATTTTTCCATCCCAAATAATCAACCTTGAAGATTTGATGATTTTTATGTTTGCCCTTTTGGCCCGTTCATTGTGTTGTGGATGATAGGATTCTGAGAAAATTTTCCAAACATGCTTTTCCTGGAAATATGAATTCAGTTTTTGGTTAGTGAACTTGGTCCCTCCATCTGAGCAGACTTCCAATGGGTAATATCCCTATTGATTGAATTATTTTTTGATTACATCAATTAAGAAATTGGAAGTATTGTCTTTAGATTCCAATTGAAAGGCAGCCAAGTACCCCAAAGCATTGTTGACAAGAGTGAGAACTTATCTATGGCCCCGCTTTGATTGAGGAGTGAGAGGACCAATCAGATCAAGGTGAATTTGGTCAAAGACCTTCTTGACTGGAGTTGACAATTGATTGAAGCTAGCTTTGGTGATCTTGCTCCTGATACAGTTGATACATTTGAAGTTTGTTTCTACATCCTTGGGTAAGTAACTGACAAAGGGCCTGAGTCTTGAAATTTAAGCGTGACCAAACTTCCTGTGAATATTCATGAGTTTTGCCTTGGCTGAGTTAAACAAGCAGGAATGCAAATTTTGGTTGAAGGCTGGCGTTTCAATAGCATAGAGGTTATCTGTGATGGATCCCAAGAAGAAAGTCTTGTCAAGGTGAGTAAAAGTAAAGGAAGGACCCTTTTCTACAAGGGTACAGCCAGCTTTGTTTAAGGCGCCGGCACTGACTAAATTAATAGTGACCTCGAGGAAGTAAAAACAGTTGGAAAGCTCAAGAGTGAAGTCATTCCATTTGAGTCTGGCTGTCCCTTTTCTTTGATTTTCAGACAAGCGTCTTGTTTCCTGGTTTTGATAGAATCATCCTTGCAGGGAGCCATGTCAATGAAGTACCTGCTGTCATTTATCATGTGTATGAAAGCTCCACTGTCAAGGATGAATTTAGCTCTGGTGGATCCTCTTGATTAAATTTGAAATTCCAAAAACTCTTCCAATGAAACCTCAACTTGTGGTAGATCAAGGGCTTGCACTGGTTCTCCCAAGGCCAAAAATTTGACCATTTTCTCTCCTTTGGTCAGGCTCTCAATCAGAATGCCTTGCAACCTAGAAAAGGCTGTCCCAGCTTTTTTACACAGTTTATCAAGAAGCCTGACCATTTAACAGGGGAAAACTCCCATAAAATTAGATCTTACTTACAGTCTTGTAAAATATCTTCTCAAAAAATCCCACTAACTTCCCCTCCAACAGACATGAATTCATTTATGGGTCTTCCTTCATAGGAGGCATAGCCTTGCATTGGTTTGAACCATACCTTGAGCTATTATCAAATACAAGCCCCCATTGTATTCTCAACAATTGGGATGATACGTTTGAGCAAAAACTGCTTAACCTGTTTGGAAAAACCAACAAATTGTGATATGCCAAGTACTAAATTAATACTCTAGTTATGAAGCAGAATATTAGGGTTTCTGTTTATATATCTCACTTTGAAACTCTGCAGTCCTGAATCCAATGGAACAAGGCAGCAATTTCATATCATTTCTGAAAGGGTTTACTAGAAGGCCTAATGAAACAGCTTGCAGTTGGGGGAGAAAAGACAACCTACCTTCAGAAGATAACAGAATGGGTGATCAAGCTTTATAATGGCTATCAAGACAAGAAAAACTCTTGAAAAGATGATCATGGATTTTCAGCCTTGACCTTGAAAGCCAAAAAGTATTCAAATAAAAAATCAAAAAATACAAAGCACTCCAAACCAAATCCAAATTTGAACTTCAACTCAAAAGGGACAGCTGTTTCTGAAACTCCAAATTTTTTGGATAAGGAAGCCAGGACTCTCCATGAAAATGAAGGGAAAAGAAGGGAAAGAGATGGTTTATGTATGTATTGTGGAGGAAAACATGATGTAAATAGTTTTGCAAGCTATACAGTCAAAAAAAAAGGATATATTCTATCTGATAATGAAAACTAAACATTATCTAAATTACAGCAAGTCAATCTTTGCATTTGCAAGTCACTTGGTGCTCCAAGTTCAAAATTTGTCATTTTAAATTCTCAAAACACCCCATATCATGTTCTACTCAATTCTGGCACTAATTTTTCTTTGATAATTTTATCTTTTTCTGCTTCCAAAAATATTACGCTTTCCAAGATATATAAATTTCCCATCTATTTAGTAAGTAGTGAAACCAAGCCATCTCATTGGGTTTCCCATAAGGAAAAATGGACCTTTGCATTTGCCAATTTCCCTAGCTTTGAATGGTATTTATTTGTTCTTGATATCCCTGGAATAGAAAACACCATTTGTGGCAATGAATTTCTAGCTTACTGGAATCCAGATGTGAATTGGCAAGAAGCATTTACTAACCTTCAAACATTGAAAACCCTGGAAATTAACCCTTTTTCAAGGAGGTATTGAACAGCCTACCTGACAGTGTCATTAAGTTGGATGAAAAGTTTCCTCCAGGAGATTGGAAATATCCTGACCTTCATTCCAAAATTTCCTCTTCATATTTATGATTTATTCCTAATTTGTCCCACTTAAATCTTCCTTTTTTCTTCAAAGACAAACAGGGGCCTAACAAAAGGTGTTGTTTGAACTCCCTAATCTTCTTGCACCATGCAAGCACTTATAATCCTTTTCTTGAAGATGACAAGATTGAAGATTTATAAATAATTTGAGAGTCTTTACCTTTGGTTTGTCATGAATTTGCTGACATCCTTTCAGCTTAAAGGGCAGATAAACTACCTCCTGCCCATTATAATGATCACAGGATCAAACCTACTGGCCCACCTCCAGAACCCAGACCAGTCTAATCTCTCTTGAAGCAAGAATAAATTGTGATTCAAGAATACATTTCCTAAAATGTATTGAAAGGATTTCTTTGACCAAGCAATTCAAAAAATGGCTTTCTTATCCTATTTTCCCAAAGAAAGGTGGCTGCCTTTGCCTTTGTGTTGGCTACAGGAAACTGAACCAGGTAACCCAGAAGAATGCCTACCCAGTACCACCTATGTTGCACCTCCTCACTCTCTTCCATGGAGCTGCTTATTTGTCAAAGTTAGACCTTTGAAGCGCCTATAACCTAATTCAAATTGCAAAAGGCCATGATCATCTGACTGCAATTAGAACATGGTTTGGCAGGTATGATTATATTGTCATGCCTTTTGGCCTCTGCAACACTCCTTCCACTTTTCATCATTTGGTCAATGACATTTTGTTGGATTTTGTAGAGAAATACCTACTGGTGTATCTGGATGAAAGACCTGTCTACTCAAAAACTATTCAGGATCACATTTCAAATGTGTGAGAGGGGCTGAAGCAACTTCAAAATAATAACCTGTTTGCAACAGGCACCAAGTTCAAATTTCATACTCATTCTCTCCAGGTTTCAGGTGTCATAGTCTAGAATCAAAGTCTATCAATCTACCCAGCCAAGAGCATATGCATATTGGACTGGCCTGCACCTTTGAAGGTCAGATTTCTTCAAATTTATCTTGTATTTAGTAATTTTTTCAGGAGGGTTATTGAGCATTAAATCAAGAAGACTGTTAATCTTGATAATCTTATTCAAAAAGAAACTCATTTTTTTTTACTGAAAAAGCTGCTTTGGAGTTTGAAGCTCTAAAGAAGGCCTTTACAAATTCTTTTATACTTTCTAATTTTAACTAGATAGCTTGAAATGTTTTAGAAACAGACGCAAGAAAACATGCAATTGCAGGAGTAATGTTGCAGTTTTATTCTTTTTCCTCTGAATTTTTTCCTGTAGCCTTCAAGTCTTGCAAACTTCTTGTTGTGGAGGTGAATTAAAAGATTAATTACAAGGAACTTCTTCCAATTTTTTAATTCTTGAAGAAATTCTGTTCCTACCTTTTGAGTATTATAGAACCCTTTGAGGTCTTAACTGATCACAATTCTGTTAAATACTTCATGAGCTAAAATTACTTACATGCAGAAAGGCATGTTTTTCCAAATAACTCCCTGCGTTCAAATTTACAATCACTTACTGCCCAAGGAAACAAGCAGTAGTACCTGATGCTTTATCACCTTGGAACAATGTTTAACCAGGGGGGGAGCACCTTTTCCTATAACAACCCTTAAAAATTTAAAATACTCTTCTCCAATTAGTCTTCCAAATTGAGTTTGATCATCACCCACCTTCAACACAGGCTTCCAAAATTTGAAAAGCTCAACTTGAAAATCTACAGTGTAAAAAACTTTGCAAGAGTGTGAAAGTATTAGATGGTGATTAAAGTATTGACAAAAGTGGTTGCTTGGTATATAAAAATTGTATAGTTGTACCTGATAATACTTGAATTAAATTAGATATATTTGAGTCTTGGAATTATTCTCTGCTTGCTGGTCATCATGGAATGAATAAAACATACCAATTGATTGCACAAGACTTCTATTTGCCTGGTATGACCAAGGAAGTAAAAGACTATGTTTGTGCATGCTATAATAGCAATTGTAATAAGTCCTCAAAGCACCCAAAGTATGGGCTTCTCCAGCCACTTCCTATCCCACCTATTCCTTGGCACTTTTTTTCAATGAATTTCATTTCACAATAACCTATTTCTAGTGGTTATGATGCTATTTTAGTATTATTAGATTGCTTCTTGAATATGGCTTCATTTTGTTGCAGTCCTGTGAACTCCTATTTGGAAGACCTAGCTAATTCATTCATAGAATATGTATTTTTGAAACATTTCCTCCCTGATAATATATTTGGTAACCATGGATATTTGTATGTCTCTAGATTCTGGACCTTGCTATTCCAGCACTTGATGATCAATTGCAAATTATCAATGGCTTACCACCCAGAGAGAGAGATGGGAAGACCAAGCAAGTTAATCAGATTCTCAAAAAGTATCTTGGAATGTACGCCGCCTAGAAGCACTCTCCTAAACCAAAAAATATCTGAAAGGAAACTTGGGCCCTTCAAAGTTGAATCAGTAATCCCTCCCAACGCTTTCAAACTTTCTTTACCTGCAAAATGGAATGGTATCCACCTGGTCTTTCATGTGTCTCTTCTAAAGCCATCTTGAGTCTTATACCCTGGTAAGATTCATACCCCTCCTTTCATCCTCCTATATGCCAAGATATTTGCTATCCTTAAGCTAACAGAGGTGATAGAATAAGTAATAAATATATTATTCAATAAATGCAGCAAAAATCTTTAAAATATTTGGATAAAGCTTATTGCAAGGTTAATTGGTTTGGATATGGTTTATTGTTATAAATCAATATAAATAAATTGATGATTGAATATTTTTATAGAGGGGCCACAATTATATTGAGGATCTTTAAAACCTTTCTTCAGGGAATTCAGTACAAAAACACGCAGGCTTGGTTACTTTGGAACCTTTAATTTATATTCTTAAAGGATATATTTCCCAAAGATAATATGGATATAAAATACACGGTGGAGTGGCAGGGCTTTGTAACCAAGCTTCCAAGACAGAGGAAGGATAATAAGACTCACTGGTATATTATTAAATCCTGTGGGTACCTGTTTGGGACCTGCACTGATGGGTTAAACCTGTTTACTGGGGTTATAAGGTTTTTCAGCAGTTTCTATTGATAAAAAAGGGTTTGGGACATATATTATTAATCAGAATAAAGCCTTAAACACTTCCTTATCTCTTATAATTTTTTGATTCCCTTGGAAAGGTGTCTGGATGTAAATATAACTAGGTCTCTGGGTATTAATATCCTCAAAAGCGCTCTTTATTAATAGCTTTTTGAGTCCCAATATTGTCCTTCTGAGAGGTACAGGGGCTCAAAGGGATGGCCACTGAGGCTAGTAGGGTGTCCAGTGGTAGCTTTTCACGTGTTCTTGGTGCTGTGGCACGGGTAGAATCTAATTGCACAGGGTATGGGAATTATTCTACTTTATAATTGATTTTTGTATGTGTGAATAACACAAATGTTTATTTGATGTGTTGCTAGAACTAAAAACTGGGAACTGGAAAAAGCAGAGGAATTAAACAAAGAGATGAAACACAAGTGATTGAGAAATAATGACAAACATCTGACATTTGGTGGTGAGAAGGGTGACAGTTTGAGGTATGAGGAGTAGATGAGGCTTAATGAGGAATGACAAAAATGATCATGGAGACAAGAGAAGAGATGAGACTAGATAATGTGAGAATCAAATATAAGGTTGAGTCAATATAAGGAAATAAGAGACGAGATGAGAATAAGAGAGAGAGAGAGAGAAATATCTCACCAGGCACACAGACAGGGCTCATGGGGTCAATTTGAGGCAGACCAGTAGAGGGAGATGAGAGTATGAGAACAAGAGTAGGGATGAGTGGGAGAGACGAGAGCAATAAATGAGGATCAGAGGATGAAAAGAGGATTTGAGATGAGAGTTATGAGAGTCTCCACAAGGTTTGAAGTATGAGTGATGTGGAGTATCTCCACTGCTCCCCCGTCTGACTGAGACCCATGCCTGCGTTTCCAATGGTGATAACTCACAACTTAACACCCCACCATTCCCAATGAGATATTACCGGTGTAAGGACAATATCAAAACAAAGAAAAATAGAGAAACCAAGCAAAGAGAAATACAATCACGGAGGCCTTGAGTGAATGAAACGAAAAACAAGTGCAATACTTTGGACTGAGGATGCCTTAGGCAAGGCATCTGCTAAAATTTGAGAGGATTTTATGAGATGGATTTCAATCCTTTGAGCTTGGAGTTCATCCCTCATTTCCTTTGTCTTCAAGTCAAGGTGTTGGGTTTTTGAGTTCAAGCCAAACTTGCAAATTTTGTCGTCCAATCTGCTGTTGTCAATATTGAGAGGAATCACCGTTAATGACAAGTCAAAAATTTTGTTGAAAATTGCTTTGATCCATGTAGCTTTGTGATAAGCATCCACCAGCGCATTCAACTTGGCGTCTGTGGAAGACCAGGTGATATTCCTTTGTTTGAAACTGTTCCAGGACACTAGGCTTCCAAAGACCAAGCACAGATATCCAGTTTGAGATTTGCAAGTATTGGGATTGTTGGCCCAGGACGCATCAGAGAATACTTACAGCAGCTTTGAGTGAGGGAGGTTTTTGAGTTTGATTTGATAATTTTGAATTGACTTCAGATATTTCCAGGTTTTCTTTGGCTCATTCCAATGTGTGATTCCTGGTTTAATGTTGAAGTGGGCCAGGCTCAATACAGCAAAACTAACATCGGGCCTGGTATAGCAAGCTATGTGGTTTAACAAACCAATCGCTGATTGATAGTTGATGTTCAATGCTCAAAATTCTGAGTGTTCCTGGTCAGTGGCTGGTCTGAGCTGGAGGTTCCGGGTGAGAGGAGTTGTGGACTCTCTGCAATCAGTCAGTTCTAGTTATTTGAGTCCTTGTTGAATGTGGTTGGGTTGACTGAGCAGTATTTTTTTTTCCTTAACCTCTATCTTCATTCCAAGAATGGTGTTCGGATCTTGGCACGTTGATCCCTTGAACTTTTGTTTTAATTCTTCCTCAAAGCCTTGACCTTCTCCCACGAGGATTAGGTCATCCACGTGGAAGAAGAGTCGCAACTTACCGTCCACAGATAGGTATAGGCAAGGATTGCACGCCAATTCATAGAAACCAATCTCCTTGAACCAGTCCGTCAACGTCTCATATCAGTTCTTGGGAGATTTTTTCAATCCATATAGTGATTTTTGGAGTTTGAGAAATTTGGAAGCTCGCTTAGAGCCTTTAGGAGTTCTGATGATGACATCTTCCTCTATTGGAGAGTGTAGGAATGCACTTTTCATGTCAAACTGCCAAACTTTCTTCCCGGACTTCAAGGCATATACCAGCAGTAGACGGAGCGTTGAAGGTTTGCCTGTGGGCGCAAAGGCTTTGAAGAAGTAGATTCCTTCTATTTGGTTGAAGCCCTGTACGCACAGTCTTGCTTTGAACTTTACTGGATTGCCGTGGCAATTTTCCTTTATTTTGAAGATCCAGGTCCTCCAAAGGGGGTTCAATGGTTTGGGTCTGTCAAATTCTTCCCACACATCAAAGGATTCAATTGACTTCATCTTGCTATCCATCGCCAAGATCCACTTCCGACTTTCTTCACAATCTACAGCATCTTCATAGCTTTTCGGCTTGTAGTAATGAAACAAACCGTAGCATTGAGGTGGTTTGATAGCGGCCCAATCTCTGAGGGTTCTTGTGGGCCGTAGCAATGATCCCACAACGGATGATTGAGGTTGAGCAACACTCACTGGTTCATTAGCAAGAGGATGTGAAAACAAATCCTCAACGTCCAACGACTCCACTTCAGATGTAGAACTGACATCTGGGTCAGAGGATGACCCATCCTCGGACCCATCCCTATAGTCTGTGAACGCTGGAGTATTTCTCTGCCAGGATTCCTCCTGAAAAACCTCCTCACAGCGTATTTTACTTGGTATCTTGATCTGTGACTCTTCAGACCAGTCGTCAGTTGATATGGTCAAAATTGAGTTTTGGGGAATTGGCATTTTTAAAAACTTCACGTGTTTTGAGCAAAAGATAGAGAGAGATTTAGTAAGGATGCGATATGAACGGAAGATGGGATTGAAGCCTACAAGTATTCCCTCGTCCCCTTTTTCCTTGAATTTGAGGCCCCTCTTTTTCTGTGACAGTAAATAGACACAGTGACTACCAATTGGTTTGAGATACGTAGACGGTAACAAGTACCCATGAATCCAAGACCACGGTGAGTCAGGATGATCTTCCCTTGGTATTTGGTTGAGCATCAAGGCACTAGATTTGATTACTTTGTTCCACAGGTTTGCAGGTATGAGGGCGTCCTTGAGGATAGTCCTGGTTGACTCAACAATGGTTTGGTTTGCCCTTTCTGCCTTGCCGTTGTGTTCTGGATGGTAAGGCTCTGAGATGACTTGACAGATATGATTCTTGTTGTAGAAATTTTGCAGCTTGTGATTGACAAATTCCAAACCCCCATCCAAAAATACTTGAGACGGGTAGTATCCTTGACGTCTACGTTCTTTTTAAATCACATCAATGATGATTTCAGGATTTTCCTCCTTAGAATTCAAGGGGAAAGCACCAATGTACCCAGTTGCGTTGTTGACCAGGGTTAGAATAAGCCAATGAACTCCCTTGGATTTTGGTTTGAGTGGTCCCATGATATTGAGATGAATCCATTTGAAAACCTTTGTTGCCTTTGAAGAGGTTCCCTTGAACAAGGATTTTGTGATCTTGCTCTTGACGCAGTGAATTCACTCAAAGTTGTTTTTTGTTTCAACAGAAATGTGCTTCATAACTGTTTCCAACCTAGAGATGGAGGCTTGGCCGTAATTTCAATGAATTTCCATGAGTTCCTCTTCTGCCGTCTAAGTCACATTTGCCAAGAAACACGGATGCAATACTTGATTGAATTTAGGAGTCTCCAATGTATACAGATTGCCTACAATTGTACCACCAAAGATCCTGCGCCCATCCTTAGACATGTCGAATCAATTATTGCTAGCATGTAACGTACATCCAGATTGATTGAGGGCTCCAGCGCTTATGAGGTTTATGACCAGGCTTGGTACGTAAAATACATTGGCCAGTTCAAGAGTGAAATCATTCCAAACCAGCCGGACGGTACCTCTGCCCCTTATCTCAAGTTCTGCTCCCTCCTTACCAGTTTTGATGGATTAGCTATTGCTCGGAGTCATATCAGTGAAGTATTGGCTGTTGTTGATCATGTGAATAGATGCACCACTGTCCATAATAAATTTGGATTTTGATTTTTGGTGATCAATCCACATCGAGAGCGGAGCCAGATAGTGAGCTACTGGATTTGATTTAGACTGAGTCTTGCAAGACTTCCATTTGGCTTGTTCTTCTTGCCACCAGTCTGGCGCCACTTCGGGATGGAGGTGCCAACAGTTGTACGCGGAATGATGTTTGTCTTTTCTGGGATTATGAAATCCCAGAGTGCATCTCTGGCGCTCTCCGGATTTGTCAACAGCATTTGAGGCGTTGGGTTTCAAATTGACCAGAGCCACTTCAGTTCAAGATTGTTAATTTCCCCACGTAGTCTGAGCTTTAGATTCATTATTCAACTGGGTAAGATGGTTCAAAACATATTCTACGGACAGCTCCTTGTCTGTGTGCATGATTTGAGGCTTAATGTCCTTCATTGATTGGGGAAATTTGAATAGTAGATTGTATTCTAGGATGTTGTTGGGGAGGACAATGCCAACTTCAGAAATTTTCTTTAGACAGACCCTAGCCTTGGTTATGAAGTCTTTGATCTGATCCGGCATGAATGTCAGGTAAAGAAAATTGTTGAATATACTCGCCCTATTTGATGCTTGCAGAGAGGCATACTTGTTGATGATGGCCTTCCACGGTAGTTTGGCTGAGTTCTTATTTTGATGAGTGACTATGTTATTGTGTGTTGAAGCTTCTAACCTTGAGATGATGAGATGTTTGATCTCGTCGTTGACATCCAAATCTAGAACCAAAGAGTCATCATTGATAGATTTTGAGCATCCGCAAACATCTAGGATGGCATCCATCTTGTCCTTCCATACACCGTAGTTGTCCTTGCTGAGTCTAGGGATAGTATTGAGAGCGTTTTCCAACATGGCCTGCCGGAATCCTTCTGACATCAAGCCGGCCATTGTTTCCCAGTTATAGTTATTTGCCAATTGAGGGGTTTGAGATTTGGTTTTCAAAAGAGTTCCTTTCGGCTTTTAACCATGTTGATTTTATTTATTGCTAGAACTAAAAACTGGGAACTGGAAACAGCAAAGTAATTCAACAAAGAGATGAAACACAAGTGATTGAGAAATAATGACAAACATCTGACATTTGGCGGTGAGAAGGGTGACAGTTTGAGGTATGAGGAGTAGATGAGGTTTAATGAGGAATGAAAACAATGATCATGGAGACAAGAGAAGAGATGAGACTAGATAAGGTGAGAATCAAATATAAGGTTGAGTCAATATAAAGAAATAAGAGACAAGATGAGAATAAGAGAGAGAGAGAGAGAGAGAAATATCTCACTGGGCACACAGAAAGGGCTCATGGGGTTAATTTGAGGCAGACAAGCAGAGGGAGATGAGAGTATGAGAACAACAGTAGGGATGAGTGGGAGAGACAAGAGCCATAAATGAGGATCAGAGGATGACGAGAGGATTTGAGATCAGAGTTGTGAGAGTCTCCACAAGGTTTGAAGTATGAGTGATGTGGAGTATCTCCACTGCTCCCCCGTCTGACTGAGACCCATGCCTGCGTGTCCAATGGTGATACCTCACAACTTAATAACTAATCTTTCCTTTTTATTTATAATTTAATACATTATCCTTAGTAAATGTTCCCAGTAATAAAATAATTATTTTGATAGAAATTATTATGTATATTCTGATGTCAGGTGAGTTCTCATTATGTATTAAACAATTGGAGTAAAGTCATGATATTGATTTTACTCCTTATTTTCGAAATTCAGTCGATTTACTAAAATAATTACTTAAAAATATAAGTCATGGGTATTCATGTAATATTTTTACATCATTAGTTTTCTTAGTATGTCACAGAAATATTGATGTCTAACAATTCTCATAATAGTATATTAGAGTTTTTTAATATATTTTTTGAATTAGTCATTATCTTATTTGCGACATTATTGGTACTTTGAATTATATTTAATAAAAAAATCGTAAAAAGTTTATTTAGGTATTTTTATACAATTTTATGTATTTTAGACTATCTTCTATCCACAGAAACATTTTTTACATATTAAGAATTTTCCCATGTAGGTTGTAGCATGTTTACGCGGTACCTAGGTTTCTCAGGCCACCTGTCACTTTGTCAACCCGTAGTCCCACAGCTGCATATTTTTCAGAGGGCAGGGGCTGCATACATGGCTTTGACAGAGTGAAAGTGCTGTTTCTCAGCTGAGTGCTGGTGTATTGGCTGCTCTGGCTGCATGCGGGAATTGTGACAGAAAACACTTCCATCTGTAACTCCTAAAATATACACAACACCTCAATTCTGACTGAATTTTAGGTGTGAAACCTATACGTGACAATACATGTGAAATATTCAATTGGCCAAAAAGTTGGTATTTTGTTCTTTCTTTCCTTAATTATTTAAAAATATAAGGAGTTGCATTTCAAGGGTGGGGTAAGTGAGTGACCCTACCTAACTTTGGCTAGAAAATTCATTTTTTAAATCATATTTATGTTTTTCCTACTCCTTCTTAGCTTAATTTCATTATTATTATTATTATTTCCTTTCTGTTACTTTTGCAGCTTGCTCTGCAATAGTAGCAACCTGACACCTCCTGAAACAGTCAATGTCCAAGATCATGTAGAGTTGAAAGTTAGCCATATTCTGCATTCCAGTTAACAAAAAGGAAAACTTTATAACCTTGTTGAATGGACTGGTTTCCAGTAAAACAAAGATTGCAACTTGTGGGAACCAGCCCATCACCTTTGCAACTCCCCCAACTTGATCTGAGACTTCCATGAAAACTACCCTTGCTGTCAAAAGGGCTGCTGAATACAAGCAGGGCTTGACACAGAGATGACTCCAGTCTAAGTAGGCTTGGGGGGAAAGGATACTGGAAGATTCTACAAGGAGCAGAGTAGGATTGAATTGGAGTTAAGTTTCTAATGACACTTTCTGGGATGGATTCCTAGTAATAAGTAGTAAACTGATTCCTTGGGGGAAAATCAGGAAGAGGAAGAGAAGGGCTTCTTAAATAGACAGTAGGCTGGAGGACAACAGAGATACAGATGCTTGGGGCTCAAGCTACATATGTTTTGACAAGGGAGCAGTCAAGGTAACAGAGAGGGCTGATCAGGTATGCTACTACGTTGGGGTTGGGATGCTTACTACATTGGGGATAGGCTACAGGTCTGGATTTCTAAATTTGGAATTTACAGGAGAGGATTTACAGTGTGCATGGAGGTCATGAAGCTATGTACTAAGTATAGAGAGTATGTGATAAAATCTGCAAGAGGATCTACATAAGGATTCCCAAAGGATTAACCATAATGAAGTATGGGATAGACAGGGTGAAGAAGGTTAAAGGATATGAAGAACCTGAGAGATTAAGTATGTGCAAGCCTAATGAGTCTATATGTATGATGCATGAGGTTAGAATATATGTAGATATGTAAGGAATGAAGTTCCTGAGGAGATATGCAGTTGAAGGAGATATACTGGTAAAGTCTCCAGATCCCTGAGGTTGAAGTTCCTGAGGTAAGTAGATTAGAATGAGGTTAGACTGAGTTTAGGTGTCAGTATGACACTCACAAAACTTGCGAACTGAAATATATCCCTCCAATCCCAATACATTCCATCCAATCCAATCTCATTTTATTCCATCCTCCCATCCTATTCCATCTCATCCATATCTGGTCACAGCTCCCATTCTATATTATTCTTGTTTTGTTCATTTAACTTTTTTGAACTTTCATAAAAACTCTTCTTTTCTTTATCCCTTCTTTTCCTCTCTCTAACCTGTTAACACATTTTTTTTATTTTTATTTTTTAACAAAAAACCATCTTATTACCAAGAGAAAACTATCATAACATAAAAATAAAAATAAATAATACTTATATTATAAGTTTTTCTTTATCTTCCTTTTCACTTTTTCCCAATTTCTATTCAAATCCTTCACAATTGATTTAAAATCATGAATGTCTTTAACATTTGTTAATGTTGAAATTAATTTCAACACATGAACTTGTGCAAATAATTCTTCCCAAAAGATCTCCTTGAAATTTGTGGTTCAAGATCTCTTTGTTCAAGCATTCCATTCATCTTCCTCCAAGAGCTCCTCATGGGCTCTCTTTCTTTGATAAAGAAAAAAACCTGCTCCAATGTTGCCAGTAAACCATCTTGCATCAGTACAGTTTTGCTGGGGCCTACAACTTTCACTTTGGCTCCTTTTCTTTTATCCTTCATTCCAACCCATTCCATTCCATTCCTTTCCTCCCATTCCATTCCTTTCCTCCCATTCCATTCCTTTCCCTCCTTCCCCTCCATTTTCTCCATTTCCTTCCTCCCATTACATTCCATTTCCTCCTTTTTTTCATTTTTTAACTCCGTTTTCTCCTTTGAAACTGCTTTGAACTGCTCTTGACCTTGGAAACCACTCAATTCATCTGAACTTTGGTGAACTTTCCAAAATATGGTGGTGGTGGTGTAACTGGGGAATTTTGGCAATACTGAAAAGGGAAACAGTTTTTTTATTTTCATTCTCTTAATTAATTTCAAATTGAAACTCATTCACCTGGGTCACACAATCCAATAAATTCAATCTCTGGTACTGGTTGAATATGATAGTTCACATGTGGAGCAGACCTTTGACTTTGTACTTCAATTTTAGAAGCCCCAGTGGTATTGAACAACAACTTGCTATTCAAGGGGAATTGAGAAGTCACCTTCCAAAGCAGACATTGCTTAAAATTGCTCAAATACCACAAACAGCCAATCTTGGAACACACCTCTTGTTACGGAAAATATGGTTCCACAACGTCAAGCTGAGAATGAAAACATAAACAATTCTAAATTCATTCAAGCAATTACAGTACAATGTAAGGGTATACAGTGAGGTAAAAACTTTTGAAATAAATGGGAAATTGTCCAGATGCTTGCAGTAGCTTGCATCTTTATAACCGGGCAACTGTCAGGCTCCAAGGTTAAGGGTCATCATCTTAATCAGGTTGACATATCCTTTTCCTCAATACCATCTACCTCAGTCCATAAGCGTGAAAAACAAATGCACAAAATCAATGGTGCCTTCCGCTTACTACCTCTGGCTAGCATAACACCCTTCCAATCTTTGAAACTCAGTATATACGTGAAAATATCTGCAGTTGATCCTCATCCGGTTGACCATCCCTTTGAGCTTCACTCTTCTACCCTTGGGTATCATTGGCCCTTGGACTCCCATTCTTGTTTATGCAATCACACTTGTTTGCACCCAGGCATAGATAGCCACATCAACTGTATAGCTTTCAAATGCACTAGCCCGTTTTCCTGCATAACTTTATCCCTTCATTTGAATTGTCATCACATGTCACTCCTTCCATGTCTCAACCATTATGTCTCTGTAAATTCATGTTCTACTGTCTTTCACCTACGCTTGGGCCTCAGAAAGAAATTTACTTTTATTTAATTTTCCCAATTTCATTCATGTCATTCATTGTGTAATTTCCAACTAGTTGAAGGTAGCCATCCATAAGTTTCTATCTAATCATCATCTGATTACCATATGAAGGCTACAACACCTACCTGAAGATTTTTTCCTCAGTTAGTTAATTTCATACTTTCTTTCATTTTGCTAAAACAAGTCATCACATTGGGCTTGTATTTGGTTTCATCCCAATGGAAAAATTCCTTTCCTCTTGCTGTTTTTTGAGCCATTGAACCACATTTTCCACTTTGAAGTTAGCCTTGCTACCTTGCAATTATCCCTTGCAATCAGTTTCCTCATTAGCGCTCAAAGTCTACTAAGATTCACCTTTAGTATGTGTGGTCGTTTTATGACAGAGAAGGTGCTTGAAGAAGCAGTTTTGTATTACTGTAAGGATAACACCAGGAAGGGTAAAGGTGATATGAGGTTAGTTTTCTTGTTAAAGGTTTCCTTGTGCTGTGATGAAGACTACTTGCTGAGGCAACAACCAGTAAGCAATATTATAATGATTGCTTGAGGTGTTTATTATAGGAAAGCAAGAGAAGCCAGTATATTTGAAGATTGAAGAGGAGGCCTTGGGGGTTTTTTGATCCAGTAGAAGGGGGGAGTTAAAAGGTTTGTTAATACTTTTCAGTGTACTTGCTACTGTATTTTGGATTGTTTAATAATGAAATTTCCTATGGTTTGATTAATTATTACTTACTGATAGTGGTAATGATGGATAATGCACATGTACCTCCACATGGCAGAGGAAAGTTAGAGAGTACTGAAAATTAAAGACAGAGGAAGCCTAGAATTTTTTACAGAAATACATCACCTAGTAAATGGTGTACATAGATATAGAGATAATCCCATAAAGGGAGAGGTTGATCCTGGTGGAATAAGGAGGAGATTGAAGAATCTACAGGAGTAATATCCAGTGGCAGGTACAGGAGTAGGTGAAGTCAGGCTTGAGCTTAGAGTGAGGCTGATGAAGGGTTCAATTGACTTTGTTGAAGAATTGTCAAAACTGTGTTATGAAATTCTTGTAAATTGATAATAAACCTTTTGTCATTTTGCTTGTGGATGGATATTATTTCTTGGCATTGAAAATGACTATAGAGGGAGGTATCTTCAAGCATGATTTTTCAATTAAACCTTTTGATAAACTTGGGAAAGAATATAGGTTGAGGAGCGTTGTTAAGACCTGGTAAAACAAATTTCAGAAGTGCTTGCATCTATGGTAAAAAAATTCATTGCCAATTAAAGCATGATATTTTTAAATTGGGTGAAAATTTTTTCATTTTTTCATTTGAAAATATTTGAATTCCCTTCATTAAAAATATATATGTATAATTTTTCTTCTTCATTTTATTTTATTTTATTTTTATTTTTATTTTTATTTTTATTTCTTTTTATTTTTCTTTTTAGGTAAAAAGGTATCTAAATTCAATAACAAATCATTATTTCTCTTCAATGGAATGATTTTCATATTTTATATAATTATTCATCTATTCCCTGATCTTATCTTTGAAAAATTTAGAAAAAACTTGGATCCCCCTAATGAAATAGATATATGTATAGTTTATCTTTTATTTTAATGTTTGGCACAACAGTATACACATTACATCAGAAATCATGATTTCCCTTGAATGGGATTTTCTTTTCATATTTTATATAATTACTGATTTACTGCATGATATTTTTTCTGAAAAATTTGGAAATA
Organism: Puccinia polysora; assembly: GCA_025617555.3. Lineage (NCBI taxonomy): Eukaryota > Fungi > Basidiomycota > Pucciniomycetes > Pucciniales > Pucciniaceae > Puccinia > Puccinia polysora. The sequence continues at coordinate 8,422,531 of CM062641.1, forward strand.
TTTGAATTCTGCTCATCAAATAGGTATTTTTGGTATTTTATTTAAGTTTTTATGTTTTTGGTAGAAATTTATTTATGTTCCACTTGAGCAATCCATTTTTTGTAAAAAAAATGAATTATCATTTTTGTTTTTTTACATTGGATGAAGCTTTCTTTGAAATTTTATTTCATAGTTGAGTTCCTTGTAAAAGATTGAAATTTCCTGCATTTTTATATATTAAATTTACTCAATTGGTGTTTATATTTGAATTTTACAAGACATTCCACCCCAGACAGACACCACAGGGGGTCTGGAGGCCTTCATTTTTCCCCCTAGTGCCTGCATTGATTTTAAAGGCCTTTGGGGAACCAAAATTCCATCAAATGGTGTTTTATCCCACTCCAGGCCCTCTTTTGAACCTTCAAAAGGTGGGTTAAACCTTAATGTTCTACATTCATGGATTTCTTGTATTGGCATGTATTTTTAAGGTTCCAATGCATTCCTGGGGTTGTAAAACACGCCAGAAGGTGTGATTTTATTAATTCTTTTTTGAAAATCATGCCAATGGCGCCTTTTGGTGTTATTTTGGAAATAAAAAAAAAGCTAAAATCACACCTCTTTCACAAAATGGCCCAGATTTAGTAATTCTTTTGGTGTGAATTTAGGCCAGGCAAATTTTGTTAAAATACTCATTCACTCATGTGTGTGCTATGTAGAGGTTTAGTCCAAATGGCATGAAATTATGGGCCTCTATGGCCCATTGGAGAAACACATGGACCACACAGGCCTGCGTGGATTTCATGGATTTGGAGAAAATGGCTTGAAAACCCATGAAATAGGTCATTTGGTACACAGGCCATCCTGGGCCCATTGGGATGGATGGGCCACCCCAGCCAAAGTGCTTTCATGGGCATTGTTGGGCCTAAGGTTCATTTTGGAAATAATTGGCCAGCCAGGCTGGCCTTCCAAAGTTATCATTTTATTGCTTTGGGTTGGGAAGGCCCAATGGGTCTGTCACCCATTTCCTGGCCAGCTCAGGGCCACTGTTTCTTGCGCTTGGCATGTTTCTGGGCTCAAAGGCCCACACCAGGCCATCTTTGGGGGCAGAGGGACTCATTTGCAGGCACTCCACCCTGGCTTGTTGTCTCTGCGGTGCAGGAGCCACCACAGTGGCAAGGAGGGGGAGCAAAGTCACTCCCCCCATCCCCTTCCCTTAGTTGTTGCAAGGGAGGGGGCAAGAAAACCAGGCCAGTTGCATTGAAGCCACGAGCGGTGGTGGGGACTTGATAACCCCACCACAAGGCAGGAGCCATCTCCCCCCCCCTCTTTAGGAGAAACAACTAGGCCTTTTGCAACAAGGAAGCTGGCAGTGGGGGCAACCTGACCACCCTCCCACCATTGAGGGGCTCTCTCCCCTCCCCCCCCCCCCTTACCCAAGGGGGAGGAGCAATGGTGTGGTGTTGTTATTGGGAACCATATCACAGCCGGCATGCTCAGAATTTGGTAGGTCAGGCTCAGAATTAGGGATATGCAAGGTGTGGTGTCATATTTATAAACTTGGATTGGGAGCTGCGTTGCAGGCTGCACACTCAGCAGTTAAGTAGGTCGGGCTCAGCATCTGGGGTGGGCGCGGTCTCAGCAGCAGCGGTTGAGGGCTCAGCGGCAGGGATTGCAGGGCTTGGCACCAGGTGCAGGTAGGGCCTACTCTGGGGGGGGGCGCTGGGCCGCAACCCGCCCAGGGAACGCGGACCGAGTGATGGAGCTGGCCCAACCAAGCTGTCAGTGGGCTAGTCCAGAAGGCGAGGGCAGGGCAATCAGGGGTTATACGCGCCGGGCAGGTTTGCGCGGGCATAAACGCGGGCCAGATCATGGATTGAGGGATCTGCGGGCGCGCGTGGACGGATAAACCCGGGTGGCTCCAAGGAGGGCGCGGTGGAGGGCAGGCCATGAGAAGGACAAACCGGGAATACGTGATATCAAAGGGGAGGGTTTAAGACGCAGTGGGGGGTACGGGGTAGGGTTAGGGTGGAGCTAGGGTTCTGTACTTGGGGTTATGTTTTCATCTATGTTGCTTCTTGTGGTTCTAACTAGGTTAGTTTTGAGAGGGAGGACTAAAAAATACCTCACTCTCAACTCCGGGTTGGGGGGGGAGGCCATTGGATTACCATACACATATCATATAGTGCATATCACCAGACCTCCAGGAAATGGTAGAAGAAGGATTAGAAGGAAGGAATTTATCTTATCATCACTCTCTCTATTGTTAAGCCCATCTTATCCAATCTCCTAACAGACGCTTAGACCAATAACTTCCAGAACTTGAGGACAACTTTGGGAGCATCACCTCTCTTGTTTCCACATCTGGGGGTCTGGCGGGGAACAATCCTTTGTCTAGGTCTCTCAAAGCTAGTGGGTGCAATGTTGCCAACAATTACTCCAGGATCAAACCTCCCACCTTCCTTCCCTCTATGGTTGGGAGCTGGCGGGCCGACACCTCCATCACCGCCAACTAATCCCTCTGGCGGTTTTCCCTCTGGCGGTTTAGCTCCTCCTCATTCAGAGCCTTTGGAGGAAGCTGAGGCTCCACGACGGGTATGGCTTAGGCCGCAGAACTTCCCTCATCTCCGGTTCAACACTGCGGATATCAGGCGCTTTCTGGCGAGGTTCAAGGATATTGTGGACTCCAAACACGCAACAGGCAAGGATAAGGTCCGTATGGTTGTCATCTTTATCATGGAAAAGAATAAACTCTGGGATGTGGAGGATATGTCTGGCTACAATGCCCAAGACTGGGAAAGGCTCCGGAATGAGATGATGGCAAGGTGGGCTATGTGTGACCCCTGCTTCTGGTGTGGTGTCAATTTATAGACACGGATTGGGAACTGCGTCGCGGCTGCGCGCTCAGAATTGGAGGCAAGCAGGCTCAGCATTAGGGTGTGCGGAGTGCTCAGCAGCAGCCGCTGTTTTGCTCTGCACCTAGTGGACGGGTTGGGCTCAGCATCAAATGCGGCGTGGGCGGCGAACCGCCCCAGAGATTGGATTTGGAAGGTAGTGTGCTTGACTAGGTTTGCGGGCGCGCCGGTTTGGATACGTAGGGGTGGAGCAATCCGCGGGCTATAAAGGAACGGATGGAGCGCGCGTGCAAGCGCACTGATCACGCCAGATAATACCTGACACCCACGACAGTCGCGCACAAACAGATAATGACAGGCGCGGGGGGCTCGGAGTAGGGCGCGGTGCAAGGACTGCGTCATGAGAAGGAAAAACCGGATGGACGGAACGGCGTACAAACGTCGGGGGGAGTTTGGTACAGAGGTGGGGAGAGGAGGCTAGGGTTTCTGTTTTGGGATTGTTTTCTGTTTCTTTGTCATACTGTTATTTGCGCGTGTACTTAGGTTAGGGTTGAGAGGAAGGACTTATCCTCACTCTCAACTACGGGTTAGCAGCAGGGGGGCATGGAAGGAGACCATCACATCATCGGATTGGATCAATCATCTCACCAAGAGATTAAAGGAACTCATACCGGATACACATCCAGGTGGAAAGTTCTTAGGATTGAAGGATTGGCCATTTCACACTCTCTCTACTTTTCTTTATCTCTTTATCTCCTTATTTCTATTCCTCATTTAAGTGAAACTTTGGGCATCCTCATCTCCTTTCAAACGCAGGGAACTGTTAACTTCCAAACCTTGGGACAATTATAGGGGGACAACCCTTATTCTTTCCACACCTGGAGAGGGACATTGAGCGGGCTGCGGCAGAGGCAATTTTGCGAGGTGGGGTGCAGACCCGGAGTGATTTGTCTGAATACAAATCTACCTTTGACTGCATCTACAGTTACCTAGAGCAGAACCAGGTGGTAGCAGGTCAAACAGGGGCGATGAAGCGGGCGTTTCTAGGTGGGCTCGGGCCGCAACCTTGTGCCCAGGTCCAGAAGTATCTATTTGAACACAGGTTGGTATTGCAATCAGTGGATCAGAGTGTTTCCCTTCTTCCAAACCTAAGCGTGATCAACCTGTTGGTAGAAAGCAAGATTGATTTGGAAGAACTGATCAAGGATACGGCCAGGTTGTTCCGGGTGGTTTCAAGGCAACCAAAGGCCTATTCCACTCCACAGGTACGGCCTGTGAGCCCACCAGCCACTGAGCGGCCAGCAGCCCCTTTGCAGTCAATGGAAGTACCAGTGAACAAGGTAAAGGTTTTGTTATGGGTCCTACAGATACTTCTGAATTGGATAGCAGCCCCACCAATGGCTCCACCTCCTCCTCCTCCGCACGGAGTGTGGCCTCACATGGGGGGGCTTCCAGCCCAGTGGGGGGCTGTCAAGCGGGTTTTTGGTTTTTTTGTGCACCTATTGCGCCGATAAAGGTCACTGGAAGTCTGGTTGCGCAGAACTGACCAAGGAAATGGACAAGGGTTTGGTCCGCACGTCCGGGCCGACTTACATATTCTCAACGGGAAAGCCGGTGGATCTGGGGGCCAGTAAGCCACCTCCGGTGGAGCAGGTTGGGGCAAGATCCCGGCCTGCAGGGGCTGCTTGGGTGTCACTTGGGATTGTTACCGGGCCCAATGCGTGGCAAGCTCTGCGTGTGGAGGCAGAGGTTAGGGCATTGGCGTCAAACAAGCCAATTGTGTCAGAGAAGATGGATGTGGATGTCAGAGAGCAGCTGTCGACCCACACCCCAAAAACTGGAATGTAAGGACCGTTAGGCAACGCGCCCTCAACTAGTTCTGGAGGAAGGAGAAAGGCCAGGGAAATTGTGCAATGGGTGATGGGGAGCAAGGCACCAATACCCCTCATGCTGCGATAGCTGGCCGCGGTCTCCTTGGTGGTTGTCAAGGAAATGGTTCAGGAGCTGAGGGAGCACGGGGGCGGCAGGGTTCCGGCAACAGTGCAGCGCGTAAACATGGCGGGGGAGGAAGGGAAACGCGAGTTGTGCCAATCCAAAGCCATGTCAGTGCTGCTCCCCTATGTCCTGATGAAGATTGCAGGCAGGAAGGTGTGGGCAATGGTGGACAGCAGGTCAATGGTCAATCTGCTTCCGTCAAAATTGGTGGATGAGTTGGGGCTGGTTCAAAGGAAGTGCGCTATGGGACTACAGGCACTCAATGGAGGGGAATGTTGGGTGGATGGTTTGGTGGAGGGAGAGGAGATGGAGGTTGCAAAGGTCCGGAAGTTTCTGTTGTTTCTCTTGGTTGATTGTGGCAACGTAATTTTGGGTTGACCGTTAATGTTTGGGTTCCGGGCCTGAATGGTTTTCAACACGGAGGAATGGATGGAGGCGCTGACAGTCAAAGACTCTTCCGGGAAAGGTTTGAAATGACAATCTGCAACCACAGGAAGGGGAAAGGGGTGCGGCCAGCGGCGGCCGGCAAAGAGGCAGGATCCAAAGGGGGGACAACTGTGAGGGTCTCCCCGCGGAGGATTTTGCCTAGTCAACCGCGGGTACCGCGCAGGACAGGCTCCGTTTTTGTGCGGGGGGTCAACTAGGAAGGAGCAGGAGGGGGAAGGAAGCGCGCAGAGGGCGCGGGAGGCAGAAGTAACTCATCTTCCTCAGTGTGCGTCATTGGAAGGCACTTGATAAGATTTCAACTAAATTTCTTAGAACATAGAACCAGCATACTGAGGAAAACGGGTTAGAATTTTGACAAATCATATAAGAAATGAGAAACAAAAGAAAAGAAAAGATGAGAAAACCAACAGCTTTGAGTTATTTCAAATGAGGCAGAGATCAGACAGCATAGGGAGTTTATAGAGTGGGAAGAGTTTAGACGCAGATAATTGGGCTTAGACGTAGACAATTGATGACTACAAATCCAATGGAGTTGTCAGAGAGATCGTGCTAAGAGGTTCTTGGGGATTATACTCTTACCAGGCATGAGTTAGTTCACGAAGAGATAGATTGGGTGCAAGAGTTGAGTGGAGATAGATTTGAGTCGAAGCAGGTTCATAGAGCGAGCAGAGGCGAGCAAGGTCATAAAAAGGAAAGATAAAAAGATAAAAAGAAAAAGATAGAAAGAAATAATGAAAAGATAATCACTGATAATCAAACAATGATGAAGAAAGAGAGGAGTCGAGACAAAGTAAGACAAAAGCTCACCCGGGTCGTCCCGTGGTGTGAGAGAACCCAGATGATACAGACATGTCACACAAACTTCCGCGGACGCGTACAGATTTATTCATTGAGCTCATCCTAACACTCCCCGTGACTGGTGAGAGTGTAATCCTGAAGTTCATTGATGTGTCTTGTCGTCGATTGTATTTTGGAGAAGTTTCAGGGAAGTTGATGAGGAAGATTTTGTGAGGGAATCTGCAATCATGGCATGACTTTGAATTAGAACTAGGTTGAACTCATTGTTTCCATAATATTCACGTAAACCTTTGGTTTTAATATCTATGTGTCTAGACTTCAAATGTGAGCCAAACTGCTTGATCTTATCGTCCAATCCTTTGTTATCTATGTGTAGAGTAGGCTTGGGTTCTGAAACTTGATGAATCTCACTGATGAGATGTTTAATCCATTTAACTTTGAGGTAGCAATCGAGTAATGCATTCAATTCTGATTCGGTAGAAGAGTAGGTGATGTTTCTTTGTCGAGTGGAGTTCCAGATGACTGGACTACCGTAGTGAAGAACAATGTATCCAGTTTGGGATTTACAAAAGGTCGGATCATCTCCCCAAGTCGCATTGCTGAAGCTGGAGAGCATCTCTTGGCCTGGTTCATATTTGATTACGAGTTTGAGATTTTTAGTGGTTTTTAAATATTTCCATACCTTTGTGACTTCCCTCCAGTGAGTCATGCCGGGTTTTGTATTAAATCTGGCCAGACTAGACACAGAGTAGGAAATATCTGGTCAAGAGTAGTGGACCAAGTGGTTGAGAAGGCCAATTGCTGATCTGTAATTAATCTTAAGTTGGCAAAATTTGGCGTGATCGGAATCGGAGGCAGGTTTGAGGTTTAAATTCTGCGTCAGTGGGGTATGAGCATCTTTGCACGAAGTCAGGCCGAGTTCTTCCAGACCCTTTTCAATGTGGTTGGGTTGACTCAGGAGAATCCTATCATTTTTGATCTCCATGAGCATCCCAAGAATGGTGTTTGGGGGATGGCAGGAAGAGTTTTTAAATCGTTCAAGAAAACTGATCTCAAAGTGGTTAGAGTTACCTACTTGGATGAGATCATCCACGTGAAAGTAAAGAACTTCACCCGTCTTGGAGTTTAGATATAAGCATGGATCACTGGTCGATTCGTGATATCCCTGAGTCTTGATCCACGAGGTTAAAGTTTCATACCAATTTTTGGGCAATTGTTTCAACCCGTAGAGTGATTTCTTAAGTTTTAGATAGGGCAATTTCCTGGTGGATCCTTCCGGAGTTCTTATGATAACAGTCTCGTCTATGGGAGCATGAAGAAATGCGCCCTTTACGTCAAATTGAGTTAGTTTCATCTTATTCTTCAGGCCCTAGATGAGAGCGACGCAAAGTGAACCAAGATTTCCAGTCGGTGCCCAAGTCTCGTTATAATCGATTCCAAGGACTTGATCAAAACCTTGAACACGAAGTCGAGCTTTGTATTTAACAGGATCTCCGTGGAAGTTTTCTTTCACTTTAAAGACCCATGTCGTATTTAATATATTGTCGGGAGTGCCATAATACTCCTCCCAGAAATCTTGTAATTCTATAGAGTTTAATTCATCTTCAGAGGCTATCTTCCATTTCGGCCATTCAGAGAACTTTTGAGCAGCCTTGTAAGAAGGGGGCTCATAATAGTGGTGGAAACCATATCGTTGGTGTTTCCTCACCTCCCTTCTGGGTCGTTGAGAGATGGCTTGGATAGGAGGATCAGGTTGAGCAATAGTTTGAATAGGGGGATCAGAAACTGGCGACTGCAGAGGAGAGTGGTCTGAAGATGGAGAGTCTATTGATATGGAGTCGTCTTGGTCTGAGTCAGATTCGGAGAGATTTTTGTGGGGTTCTCGGAAGTTATATTTCTTTTTGAATGATGAGAAAATGGGTTCTTTAGACTCTAAGTTAGGTTGGGTGAAAAGATCAATCCCAGGCAATTCCAGGAGAGGAAAGTCGTGAAGCGGATTCTTGAGGAACTGTACATGTTTAGTTTCCACAATAGCACCGGATGAGTTGAGGATCAAATAAGAATGAAAAACTGGATTGAAACCAACTAAAATTCCTTCTATTCCTTTCTCGTTGAACTTTCTTCCTTTTTGGAGCTTATTTGCTAAGTAGATGACAGATGATCCTACAGGTTTGAGATAATTAGTAGGGAGCTTCTTGCTGAACATAAGTTCCCAAGGGGATTGGTCATTACCTTCCCTAGGGACCTGGTTGAGCATGAAGCAACAGCTTCGAACCACAATATGCCAATAACATTTATTCAATCGAGACGAGGAGAACGTTGCACGGGCTGATTTGATGATTTTCTGGTTGGCTCGCTCGGCTCGACCGTTATGCTGAGAATGGTATGGTTCCAATGTTAGGAGTTTGATGTGTTTGTTCTTGGCGAAACCTTTCAGGGTGGTGTTTGTGAACTCTGTTCCTTTGTCTGAAAATATTTCGGAGGGATAATAATTCAGTTGTTTGAACTCTGTTTCTAGAATCTGGATAATGACACCGGGGGTTTCTTCTTTGGATTGAAAGGGAAAAGCTGCCAGATAGCCTGTAAAGTTGTCCACGAGAGTCAGGACTTATTTATGTCCAGCTTTAGGTTGAGGATTGATCTGTCCGATCAGGTCTAGATGAATTTGTTCAAGAGGTTTTGAAGAGGGTGACGAGGTATTTGAGAACGGAGCTTGCGTGATTTTGCTTCTTACGCAGCCATCGCATTGGAACTTGTCCAATTCATCCTTTGAGAAGCAATCTTTGAGAATTGGTTTGAGTGTTGATATTGATGCGTGTCCATATGTTTTATGGAGATCCGACAGCGACTGAGATTGAGTCAACGTGGCGGTAGATGGTTGATTAGAGATGTTGACCGACAGGTTATTTCCAGTACTTTGAGGCTTCTCTATTACGAATAAGTTATCTCGAATTGAACCTCTAAGCACCATTTTGTTACCTCGAGTGATGACAAATTGATCCCGTTTTTGAGAGAGACCACAACCCTTCTTCGCCAGAAGGCTGGGACTATCAAATTAACGACAATCTCTGGAACGTACACACATCCTTTGAGTGTAATGACAGAATCCTTCCACTCGAGCCGAACAGTACCGGTTCCTCGTATTTTTAGACTAGCTTCTAACTTGCCAGTTTTAATTTCTTCAGGTTTGTCCTGTAGATCAATGGAGGAAAAATACTTGAGATCGTTAAAGATATGTATATTCGCACCAGAATCAAGGAGAAGATTAGGTGTATTATCTGCATTAATCCAAAGAGTTAATAGAGCATGATAATTGATCGTAGGCGTCTTTTTTGTCTTTTTCTTCCACTCATTTTGCTGTTTGACCCACCATACGGGAGCGATTTGGGGATGGAGATGAAAACATGAAGATTCCGGGTGTGGGGTATTTGGATCATGGAAGCCTTCTTTACATCTAATCCGGATCTTCCTTTCTTCTTTGTCGGATTTGTTCTTGAAAGTAACCAGTGAGACATTGGTGGTAGATTTTCCTGTCTTGATATGTGCTTTGCGCTCATTATTGTATTTGGTTAAGTGGTTAAACACAACATCTATGGTTATAAACTTCTTGCTGTGCATAATTTGTTGTTTCAAATTTTCTAGTGTTGGTGGAAACTTGAAGAGTATTAAATAGGCTACTATATCACTCAGTAGATCTATTCCTACATCCGCCATCCAAGTAAGGGATTTTTGAATGTCTGTTATAAAGCCTTCTATAGCAAGTTCATTAAATGGAGCGTGAAGGAATTGATTGAAAATTTGTGCTCTGTTTGCAGTCTTGGATGAGGCAAATCTACGGGTGATTTCGTTCCACAGTAGTTTGGAGGACATGATGTTTGTGGTATTAACTACATTAGCATGAGTGGTAGTGTCAAGTTTGGAGAGGATGATCGCTTGGATTTCTTGGTCTTGTCTGATAGGTATTTGTCCTACATCTTTGGTCATGAGATCCTTGATATCCTTGAGGTCAAATAACATTAACATTTTATCACGCCAGATTGAGTAGTTATCCTCGTTGAGTGGGGGAATAGCATCAATGGAAGCTTTGAGAGCAACTTGATGGAAATAGTTGTTTGCTCCCGCTTGTTTGTTCATTCTTGATGGTGCAGAGTTGTCCTTTGGCTTTTAACCGTGATAAGATTTAAACTAAATTTCTTAGAACATAGAACCAGCAGACTGAGGACAACGGGTTAGACTTTTGAAAAATCATATAAGAAATGAGAAACAAAAGAAAAGAAAAGATGAGAAAACCAACAGCTTTGAGTTATTTCAAATGAGGCAGAGATCAGACAGCGTAGGGAGTTTATAGAGTGGGAAGAGTTTAGACACAGATAATTGGGCTTAGACGTAGACGATTGATGACTAAAAATCCAATGGAGTTGTCAGAGAGATCGTGCTAAGAGGTTCTTGGGGATTATACTCTTACCAGGCATGAGTTAGTTCACAAAGAGATAGATTGGGTGCAAGAGTCGAGTGGAGATAGATTTGAGTCCAAGCAGGTTCATAGAGCGAGCAGAGGCGAGCAAGGTCATAAAAAGGAAAGATAAAAAGATAAAAAGAAAAAGATAGAAAGAAATAATGTAAAGATAATCACTGATAATCAAACAACGATGAAGAAAGAGAGGAGTCAAGACAAAGTAAGACAAGAGGTCACCCGGGTCGTCCCGTGGTGTGAGAGAACCCAGATGATACAGACATGTCACACAAACTTCCGCGGACGCGTACAGATTTATTCATTGAGCTCATCCTAACAGTACTGTGTTTCAAAAACCCTACCATAGCGCCACACTCCTGAGCAGAGGCAAGAGCTGCAGGTTGATTATTGCCAGGAATCACAAGGACAAGGGAGGACGCGTGAGGATGGTCAGGTGCAATGCAGGGCAATACAAGCCCGTGGCACAAAAGGTTTGGCCCCGGAACAAGCCAATGCCGCAGGGACTGAACGGGCCTCTAAGGCCAATCTCCTGGTCTTGGGACCCCTGGGTGAGTCTGTTAAAAAAGTCTGGGTGGGTAACAAGGTGGGCGCGGATCACAGATGAGCGTATTGAGGCGCTTAATTTTGGACCAACGGAGTGGTTGAGTGCGGAGGAGAAGGATTTGCTGGCATTGGTGTTGGTGCTCCGCAAAAAAGCCATTGCCTTTGGGCCTGACAAGCGGGGATTGCTGAGGAACAAGGTTGGTGATCCCTATGTGATCCCCACGGTGCTGCAAAAGCCCTGGCAGATCAAGCCAATCCCAATCCCTCGGACCATGCGGGAACCCTTCTTGGAACTGGTCAGGGAGTGCGTGAGGACAGGGCTGTACAAGCAGTCCACATTGAGCTACTCTAGCCCAATCTTTGCGGTCGTTAAGCAGGAGGGAAATTTTCTAAGAATTGTTCACAACCTGCAGGGGCTTAAGTCATTCACCATCTGGGACGCGGGATTCCCGCTGCGTGTGGACAAGTTCCTGGAATTGATGGAAGGGCAGGCATGTTATGGATTGGTCAATGTAATGGGGGGTATCATCAGTGCCAGCTCCATCCCAACTTGCGGCCATTGACTGTGTTCAAGAAAGGATTGGGGAGGATGCAGCTAACGCGGTTGCCACAGGGCGCAACAAACTTGGTGGCAGTTTATCAGGCCCAGGTTGTTAAAATGCGGATGAACTCAGGTAATGTGCATAGGAGTGTGTAATCCACATGGGATGCAAAAATGTGCCTCCACGCCCCATTGGACATCACGTGGGCCACGTGGGCCTATGTGGGTGATATTGGTTTTGGGAATTTGGGCGCCAAAACATGTTTTTAAGGTCTTTTGAGACATGCCACCCAAGCCAGATGGGCTTATTTGGGCATAAAAGGGCCCAAGCTTTATTATGGACATACTTGGCCAGACGTGCTGGCCCGCCAAAGTATGTAATTCTCACAATTTGGGCTTGGGGCAGCCCGCTAGGGGCCACCGCCCGTGTCGTGGCCGGCTCGGGGCTGCTTCCCGCGTCGTGGCCCATTTGCTGCCGCCTGTGTTCCTTGGTACGGCCCACGCGGGGCCCAATGGCCCGCGCGGGATCCCTCGGGCCCGGCTGGTTGTGCCCGGCAACCAGCGCCGCAGAGCCGGGGCTCGCGGCCCCGGCTCGCTCCCCCTCCCCTTGCTTGCCGTTGCAAGGGGGATGGGGGCGACCCGGCTGGGTTGAACCAGCCAGCGACCAGCCGCAACAGTGTGGTCGGTCAGTGCAGGGGGGACCTGACCACCCCCTTGCCCCAGGAGGTGGCAGCGCCAGCCGCAAGCCTAGCAACCGGCAGGTGGGGGGGAATGCATCACCCCTCCACCATTGAGTGTGTGAAGGAACCAACCATTGGCACTCTCCCCCCCCTTTACCAAGGGGGAGGAGCAATGGGCCTGGGGGGACCTGATCACCTCCCAGGCCAACTTTCTTGACAACGCTCTGGGGGTATCAACCCCCAGGGCCCCTGGTGAGGGGATTTGACCCCCCCCCACCAGGGATTTTAGAGAAAGGGGGGGGGACAGCATGTCCGCTGGTCACACCCCCCCATGTGAATCTGAGACCAGACCCAGGTGTGCCCTGGGTCCCACCTGGCCCATTTGAGGGGCCAGGGGCTGGCTGCATGAGGCAACCAGCCCGTAAACAACGTAATGAGGTCATCATGGCTGGTTGTAACAGACAACCAGCCAAGGGGATTGAACAGCAAGGGGCTGGTTCAGCCTCGTAACAGTGGAAAAACTGGAATGGACTGGAATAGGCCGGTCGTAAGGGTTCAGGAACTGACGCCATGTGGGCTGATGTAGTCCCAACCAAGTAACAAGGCTAGTAGAGCCTGTAGAGCTCTTTGGGGGCGGAAAATTGGCCTTTTGGCTTGTTGTATCATGGGCTCACAAGAGGCCAATCTTTTGTACTGAAGGAGCTCTTCTCCCTGCTGTTTTCCATCCATTCATTCATCATTCCAATCAAATTCATCCAACATGTTGCCCCATTGTGAGAGCCCCATTAGCCAATATGGACACTCAGTGTCCAGAATTTCTTTTGCTTTAAATAATGCTCATTTGCCTAAGCTAATTGCTGGCCATAAATCTAACCCAGATGACATGGATTCTGTGGGAGAACATTCCGGACAGGGTTCTGATTTTCATCAACAAGGGGGGCATCAAGGGACCAAAAGCGGATCATGGAGGCCCGGTGTTGGAAGAAACTCAAAGATCCTCTGCTTCATCTGGGAGTACGCGCAGACGTTAGAGCAGGTCTTCTTCAGGATTGAGGAAGCAGGGCTTACAGTTTTGGGGAGAAAGTTGGCATTTTGTGTTCTGGCGCTGGAAGTGCTAGGACATGTGGTGGCTTCCAACAGCAGAAGAATCAAGGAGAAGATACAGAAAAAAGTCCTCAAATGGCCAACCCCGCGGACGCCTTTGCATATCCTCCAATTCCTGGGACTGTGCAGTTACGTTTTCATGTTCATTGAGGGGTTTGCGGAAGTTGCAAGTCGGCTGCGGGCACTAACACGGAAGGGTGCGGCGTGGGAATGGACAGCAAGGTGTGACACTGCCTTTGCAAAGCTCAAAGAGACTGTGGGCCGCGACATCATCCTCCGGGACCTTGACTACAACATGGGAGGGATCCCCTTGGCCGTTGACTCTAGCAAGTTTGGCCCGGGCGGCGTCCTGACGCAGGAAGAGGATTATAAAGAAAGGCTGGTTCTCTACGAGTCCATGAGGTTTACTGCAACAGAGAGTTGGTATTTGCAGCCAAAACTGGAATTATGCGGGGTAACCAAAATTGTGCAGAGGCTTCAGAACCTGCTTTGGGTGGTAAACTTTGAGCTGTTGGTCAATGCGGAGGCCCTGGCGCAGATGATCAATTCTCTGACACTGCCAAACACTCCTATGACTAGGTGGGTGGCGTTTCTTCAGCTCTTCACTTTTGGCGTGGTTCATGTTCCAGGGAAGTTGTTCACAATGCCTGACACGCTGTTGCGGTATCCGCGGGAGGACCCGTATGAGTGGGAGGAACCCCTGGACGTGGAGTCTCCAGTTATCTGCCTAGGTATGGTGGAGGCGGAGGTCATTCTTCCGCTGAAGCAGTCCGGGCGTTACGCAACCGTGTGCTCCTTTTTGCAGGATCTTTGGTTTCCCAAGGGTATGTCAGGGGAGGTAATTTGATGGGTGAAGCAGCGGACAACCAACTTCTACTTGCAGGAAGGGCAGCTGTGGCGGCGGAGTACCCCAGTGCCTTTGGTGGTTGTGACATCAAGGAAGGACCAGGAAATGATCCTGAGGTGTCTTCACAACAACCTTGACCACTGGGGCAAGATCAAAACGCGGAGGCGGGTGAAAGCAAGGTTATGGTGGCTGGGGGTGGTGCGCGTGGTGCGTGAATGGGTGAAGTCTTGTGAAGAGTGTAAATGGCGGAGCTCTAGTCTGCCCAGGGAAGTGGTTCACCCTACAGGGGAGGATGCATTTTTTGGGAGGGTCTCCCTTGACGTAGTCCACATAAAGGCGGGAAAGTTTGCATACCTGCTGATTGCGTGGGGTGATCTATTTGGTTGGTTCAAGGCTTGTCCTCTCGTGAATTTGTTGGCGGAGAAGGTTGCTCAGTTTCTAGAGGAGGGTTGGTTTGTGTGGTACGGTTCACTTCCCCTGGTCACCGTTGACAGAGGTGCGGAGTCCTGGGGTTGTCTGATGATGCTGGTCCCGAATTGTGGAGCTAAGTTTGGAGGGGTCACGGAGTACTATCCGGAGGGCTCCGGGATGATCAAATGCAGTCATCAGCCTATCAAGGACGCCCTGGTAAAGATGTGCGGTGAGGAAGGCAAGCAGTGGCAGGAGGCCCTTCCGGCGGTCCTCTTTGCGGACAGGATCTTGGTCAAACGCTTGACGGGCTACTTGCCTTACAAACTTCTCTACGGACAGCGTCTGGTGCTTCCGGTGGACATTGAGCTGGAAACCTTTTTGGGCGCGGACTGGTGGAAGGTGAAGACCTCCGCGGAGCTTGTGGAGGCGCACGCAGAACAGCTTCTCTGACGGGACAAGACCCTGGCAAAGGCCGCAGAAAGGTAGCGGAAGACTAGGAGGGAATAAGTCTGCTATTGGGACAAGCATTGTTCCCATTGCCTCCCAGATCCGTTGCGGAAGGGGGACTTGGTTTTTCTGTACAACTGGAGTCTGGAGTCCGAGTGGGGTAATCTTTTTGCCAACCAATGGAAAGGCCCCTTCCGCGTGGCATCCAAGTTCAAGGGCGGGAGTTATCAGCTTGAGGAATTGGATGGGGCGCTGCTCCAACAGAAGGCCGTGGCTTTGCACGTAAAAGGCTTCTTTGCACGCGGCTCCACCTCCTTCAATGAGACGGCCGGCGATGGCGCGGACGCAGGGGACTTCAGCGTTGGTTCAGGATTCGTAGATGGATCAGGCTCTTTGGCTGAAGAGGAGCCCGTGTGCAATGCCCTGCTTTGAAGGAGCAAGAGGATACCTACTGCTGAGGACAGCCCTCAAGCTGGGGGGGACGTGATTAGGGTTAAATTTTTATTTGGTGAGGGGGTGCTCTAGCCGGATCACAGCCAGAATAACTAGACACCCCAGAATTTTTGTTTTCTTATTTCTTGAATACATTGCTTCACCATTTGGTACTGGTTTTGGTTATGATTGCTTGCAGGAACCGGGGCACAACGCAAGCTGGGTTTGTAAATGCAAGGACAAGCCCCGCGTCTGGGTAATGCGGGACAAGGAGGGGAGGCCCAGTGCTAGCAGGAAAAAAAAACCTTTTCTTTTTGGGTTTGGTTTTCTCTTTGGGTTTGGTACTTTTCCTGTATTCTCTTCATCAGTTGTCTTCTCCTACAGAGTAATGGGTGCGGAGGATGCATGGGACACGTATGGGACAGGTCTGATTTGGTGGGGGGGTGTTCTGGCTGGTTCACAGCCGGAACAGCTAGACACCCCAGAGTGTTTGTTTCCTCAACTTCTTTTCCTTTCTTGGATGACTGTGTGTGTGCGCTGGTGGGGGGCGGGTGGTTGTGTTTGTTTCAGGTTGGGTACAAGGAACTGTGTGGCAGTTGGGCTTGGGCGGTCCAGGTACCTTCTGGGAAACTTTGTTGGCTTAGGACGCGGGCGCGGATCTCAATCTCATTCTCATTCCTCACCAGGACGTGGGCACGGATCTCAATCTCACTCTCATTCTCACCAGGATGCGGGGGCAGATCTCAATCTCATTCTAATGCTCACCAGGATGCGGGCTTTGATCTCAATCTCACTCTCATTCTCACCAGGACGCAGGCGCTGATTTCAATCTCAATCTCAAACTCACTTGGGACGCGGGGATTTGTCCGCAGGACAACCTGCTGGGAAAGGATGGCGCGCAGAAGACATGTATTTCTCTCAACAAGGGAAGCGCGGTACAAAGGGAAGGAAAACTTGGAAAAAGGGAAGAGGGGGAGGGGGGCAATGCGCCTAAGCCATTCTCATCATTTCCTCCATGTCCGCCCGCAACAACGCCAGTATGGCGCAGAAAGACGTCAAGAGCTTGCGCCGGGATTCCAAGGATTGAGCACTGGGGGTTGCTAGGAAGTCGCCGAGCATTGCAGTTGACCTCTCAGCAAAGATTTCCAATCTGGCCGCTGGGAGTGCCAACACAACGGGGATTTCCTGGATCTTGGGTGGGCTGGGGGGGTGGGACTGGTGAGGAGGGGACCTCCGGAGGACCATCTGGGGGGCTTGGTCCAACGGGAGGCAACAACAGGATGACCATGGTTGAGGCGGGGGGTGGAGGGGTGCCTTGCAGAGCCAGGGCAGGGGCCAGAGGAGGAGCCCGGGCAGTGGCCGGAGGAGGAGCCGGGGCAGGGGCCGGAGGAGGAGCCGGGGCAGGGGCCGGAGGAGGAGCTGGGGCAGTGGCCAGAGGAGGAGCCGGGGCAGGGGCTGGATAGGAGCTTGAGGAGGCGCCACGCAACTTCAAAGGATTTCATCAATATGCGGGTCCCTTGCGCCTTGAGTAACCCATACACGGTCCTCCCAAAATTGCATAGCCACTTGGTAAGCTGCCAAGTTTGGGAAGTCCTCCTTCCAGGGAGGTCCCACGCCGCGGAACGGCAAAGAGGAATTGTCAATCAAGCTTGGGGTGAAACGGCGATGGGGTGATCCGGGCGGAGTCCATGACTCCTCAAAGATGGTTTCATTGTCCAATACCACAAACGGGTCTGGACGGGCCCTCTTGTGCGGGCGGGAACGGGAGCCAGATTGAGGGGGAGGCTGGGGAATTTTCTCACTAAGCAAGCAGCAACTGTGGCTGCAACAGAAAGCGCTGCAGGCGCTTCAAACAGAAGCAATTGAAAATGCGTGCCCGTTCTGGGAGCAGAAATTGTAGGGGATAATAGCATTGTTAAAAGGTGTAAGGAGGGGCGGGGCTAGTAGCTGGGGTGGACTGAGAGGAGTACAGGGGGGGGTATTCTGGTAGCAGGTAGGTTTGAGGTAGTGATGGAATAACCTCTGGGGACAGAACTCAACTGGGGGGGATCTGGTGTTGTATTTATAACCTTGGATCGGGAGCTGCATCGCGGGCTGCGCGCTCAGCAGTTCAGTAGGTTGGGCTCAGCATCTGGGGTGCCGGCGGTCTCAGCAGTGCCTGCTGCGGGCTCAGCAGCAGCGGTTGAGGGCTCAGCGGCAGGGATTGCAGGGCTTGGCACCAGGTGGGGTTTGGGCCTACTCTGGGGGGGCTCCAGGCTGCAACCCTCCCAGGGAACATGGACCAAGTGATGGAGCCGGCCCGACCAAGCTTGCGGGGGGCTAGTCTGGAAGGCGAGGGCAGGGCAATTGGGGGTTATATGTGCTGGGGAGGTTTGCACGGGCATAATTGCGGGCCGACTCACGGATTGCAGGATCCGTGGGCACGCACAGACAGATAAACCCGGGGGGCTCCGAGTAGGGCGCGGCGGATGGACAGGCCATGAGAAGGACAAACCTGGCGTACATGATATTGAAGGGGAGGGTTTTGGACAGGATGGCTGGTACAGGGTAGAAATAGGGTGGAGCTAGGGTTCTGGACTTTGGGTTATTTTTTCATCTATCTTGCTTCTTTTGGTTGTACCTAGGTTAGGAATGAGAGGGAGGACTCAAGAATACCTCACTCTCAACTCCGGGTTGGGGGGGGGAGGCCATTGGATTACCATACAGATATCATATAGTGCATATCACCAGACCGCCAGGAAATGGTATAAGAAGGATTGGAAGGAATGAATTTATCTTATCATCACTCTCTCTATTCTTAAGCTCATCGCATAAAATATCCTACAAGACGCTTAGACCAATAACTTCCAGAACTTGAGGACAACTTTGGGGGTATCACCTCTCTTGTTCAAACAACAGTCTCAGCAGCAGCCTTTAGGGCTCAGAAGTAGGCACTGCGGGGCTCAGAATGCCAGGCGTGGGTCAGCCTAAATAAAATGTGGCGGGCCACAACCCACTCAGATTTAACAGACCCAGAAATGGAGCCAGCCCAACAAGGTTTGTGGGGCGGTTAGTTTGGGAAAGTAGAGCGGTGCAACTGGGGGTTATAGGATTAGGCCGGGCGCGCGCAAGCACAGGCCAACTGGCCTGGAAAGGAAATCAAGTGGTCTGCTGGGAGGATACAAACAACATGGGGGGCTCCAAGTAGGGGTTGTTGGAGGGCCACGTCATGAGAAGGAAAAAAAGGATGTGCACAATAGCAGGCGGGCTAGAGGGTTTGGCGGTATGAATACAGGTTAAGGTTAGGCTGGGGTTCTGGTTTCTAGGGTTTCTCTCCAATTTTTTTTTGGTCTGTTGTTGATTTTGTACTTAGGTTAGGGTTGAGAGTGAGTTCATAAAGTTTTAACTCTAAGAGCAGGGTTGTGGAGGGAAGAGGAAGAAGGGAGATTTTACAACCATGGACACGGGAAGGGAAGGAATAAGATCTTGTTTTACTCTCTTATCTCTCTCCCTATCTCTTAAGGGCGCAGCTTTATCCTTCCACAAGCTAGGACCATTAAATTCCAAACTTAGGGAAAAGTTTGGGAATACCACCTTCTCTTGTTTCCACATCTGGGGGTCTGGCCTGGAAATCTCTTTTGTCCTTGGTCTCTCAAGTTAAATAAGGATGCTACCAAAAACCACTCTGGAATCCAATCTTCCGACCAGCTATCCTCTACTACTGGGGCTTAACAAAACAGCTCAACCTGCGCCACCGGTGTAAGACTCCAAAAGGATAGGCCGTGCCAGTTCTGTGGAGGGTAAAGGTTCTGTTTAGGCTGCCCTGCTGAGTGTTACAAAAATATTTAAATGTAACCAAGATCAAGGTCCAGAACCTGGTAAATGAGTAATTAAGTAGTAAAGGATAAAGATGATAGTAGTTTGGTAGCAATGGAACAGCACTATCTGAGCCAAAATTATTTGGGAAAAACTTGGAAAAAAGAAGCTAAAGTTTGTTTAAAGTTCAAAGAACAGCTGTTGCACGTAAACAAAGCCCACAAGCTAATAACTCTGGTTGTCAGCAGAAGATTGGGGATGATCAACTCAAAACCAACCAACCTCCAGTTTCTCAATGAACCTGCGCAACTCTCCGCAATCAAGCACCTGAAGGGTACCAGATAACTGAGGGTGGCTGTACAATACAAAGCACTATGTTTAAGAAGCTCTAAAAGCAAACAGTAACTGATTTGAAGCAAGGATAACCTCAACACTTCTCAAGTAACTCAAGAGTAGGCTGGCAGAATGCAACTCCAAAAAAAATAAGGCAGGTATAACACTCCAGGTCTTAAGATTAATAAGACCTCTTCAATCAATCATGATTGGCTCCAGAAAGATGATCAAGGAGGGATCAAGACCAGTATGGTCAGAGAAAGGGATCAAGGAGTGGTGTAAAACACTCAAGAGTTCCAACAAAAAGAACTCTTTTCAACCAGAAAGGCTATTGGTTGGTGATAAGGATCAGGCCACAGAGGGGAAAAGACTAAGGATCAACGGATCAGAGGGAAATCATAGATATACCCAGGATGAGGATGAGGATTTGATTTCAATGATAAAGGGGGGACATATGCACACGCTCCCATTTATGTTTGGGAAAGGCAGGGGAGAGCCCCTCCTTTTATAGTCAAGAGGCTGTAGACTATTTACAAGAGAGATTTACAGATAGAGCTTTTTTTTTTTTTTTTTTTTTTTTGAGGATGGTCATGAGAAAACAAAAGAAAAAAAAGAAAAACCAAACAACTCAAAAAAAGAAGAATTTAATCATGAATGACAGAAATGGGAAGACCCTGGCCCAAGCCAAGGATGGGCACAGGCAGCAAGTGAGGGGACGCGCAGACAGGCTGACAGCCCTGTGAAAAAGTTGAGACCCGCGCGGGCAACAGAGAAGCCGCGCAGGAGACCGGTGAGCTGGAGGTGGATTGAGGAGCTTGTCAATGAGGGCGGTGCAAAGTTTCCTTGCGTTCATTGGTCAATGGATTAGGCAGAGGATTGAATGGGGAGATTTCTTGAGAGCTTGAGGTTGATGATGCTCATCTCGTTCTAGATTTGATTGAGTAGTGGTTCCTCAAGGGTTTGTTTTGATTTTGATCCTTAATAGATATCCTCCAAGGGCGCACTCTGATATGTG